>QVTF01005413.1:22500-29320 GCA_003573665.1 Oxygymnocypris stewartii
AAACACACACACAGCAGTTTCTCTGTTCTCAGCTTTAATGTGATTTTGTCTGAACATAATCTTATCTCGTCAAGACATCTGATGATGAAAACAATTCCTTAAATCCTTAAAATAAAATATTCCTTTTAATGATTTGGGTTTGGGATGGGCAGTTGGTTACATTTGTTGTTGAGTGAGGTGATGCTTTTTTTCTAACTGTTTTTTCTATTAAGTATTTATTTTTTAAGTTTATTTATTTACATTTATTTCATTTTTTATTTGTATTAGTATTTATCTAGTTATTTTTTTCAGTTTATTTCATTTATTTTTATTTGTTTGTTGAATTTTTAAAGTTTCTTTATTTTATTTATTCATTTTTTACTCTCTTTGTTCTTTTTAAAGTTGTTTTATTTATTTGATGTTTTTAAGGTTTCTTTCTTTCTGTATTTATTTGTTTGTTTATTCAATCATTCATTCTAAAAAAATGAAATGTACATTTTTCATGTTTTGTGTATTTTTTATTTTAAATGCATTTATTTTTCTTTCATTTATTTATTTATTTATTTGTTCGTCTCTGTTCATTTGTATGTGTATTCAATTATTTATTGTTATGTATATGTATTACTTATTTTTTAGCAGTGGTGTATTGTGCTGATCTTTAGAGTTTAGTTTTTCCCTCTGATTGTTGATTATTAAATGGATGAACTCTGTTTGTTTGTGTGCAGTTGCCGCAGTAACCGGAAGAGTTTGATTCTGACCTCCACCTCCCCGACTCTGCCCCGCCCACATTCCCCGTTACCGGGACACATCGGTGAGAGGCCACGCCCCCCGCTGGACAAAACACTTTTACAGATGCTGATGTGTCTGATGAAGCATACTGCTTACAGACTCACTGATACGTTTTTCTTACGTGATTGAGTTTTGTTCGTAATTGAGCGTTATTTGTTGTTCCTGTCCACACAGGAAGTAGTCCCCTGGACAGCCCTCGAAACTTCTCTCCCAGCACTCCTGCACATTTCTCCTTCGCTTCCTCGAGACGGTAAACACTCACACACACACACACACACACACACACACACACACACACACACACACACACACACACACACACACACACACACACAGTCTGGCACATGTGGTTTACGGGGAATCTCCATAGGTGTCATGGTTGTTATACTGTACAAACGTTATGTGCTATTGCCCTACACCTAAACTTAGCCCTCACAGGAGACTTTGTGCAGTTTTAGATTTTCAAAAAAACACCATTTAGTATATTTTTTAAGCCTTTTGGTTTATAGGGACATAGGCAGGGTCCTCATAAACCACCTTCATGTTGTAATACCCATGTTATTATACAGATTTGTGTCCTCATAAACCATCTGTATCAGTTCACACATGCACACCCACACGCACACACACACATGTGCACACACACACACACACACACACACGCACGCACGCACGCACACACACACACACACCTCAGACTGGAAGTGTAACAGAAAGCCTCTGCAGCTTCTGTACTGTTGTCTGTGCAGGGATGGGCGTCGCTGGTCGCTGGCGTCTCTTCCATCTTCTGGCTATGGGACAAACACTCCCAGCTCAACGGTGAGAGAGTTTCTCACAGATGTGTGTCACATCTGATCTAGAGACGTCCGTTGACAAACACACATCAGATGCATCTCAGAGATTCAGCTGTGGGTCATTTAACACGTGTTTGTGATGTATTTATGAGCAGTGAACACAGCAGTGTCCAGCTGCACAGTCAGAGACTGTGTTAGTTCAGCATGTTTTAAATGAGTTTTTATTTTAGTTTCCATTTTCATATTTAAGTTAATTTAGTAATTTTGTTGTGTGTTTTTGTCATTTGTACTAGTAATTCGTTTTTTATGTCTAAATAGTTATATTAACTTATATTATATCATATAAAGGAATATAATACAATAAATAGTTATTATATTATATAAAAATATTTTGGAATAAATAGTCTAGAACTAAATAATAATAGTTATTATATGATTTTATATTATATTAGTGCTTTGTAATTAATAATAGTTAGTATATTTATAAAACAATGCTTTGTAATAAATGGTCTAAAAATAAATAAAATAGTTATTATATTATTTAATATTGTATTATGTGATATACCGTACATAGCAAGCATTTAAAAATATATTTTATTAAACCAAGTTCAATGATTTGAATTTGATTTATTTTATTTTTGCATTTATTTATCTATATTGTAAAGTTTCTTTCATACTTTCAGTTTATTTATTTATTTTTGATTGTTTTATTTATAAATAGTTGTTTAAAGTTTAATTTAGTCTTATTTGTTTTCATTAGTTTTTTAATATACATTGAGATTGTTTTTCATGTTTTATTCTTTCTTTTTTTCATTTGTTTGTTTGTTATTTATATTTATTTGTTTGTTGAATTAAAAAAAATCTTAATTTTTCTTAATTTATTTTTCAAGTTTCTTCTACTCTTTTTTTGTTTGTATTTTATTTATTATATTTATTCAAGGTTTCATTAATTGTTTTAGTTTTATTTGTATTTCATTTATTTATTTGTATTTAAAATAAAAAAAACAAAAAAACAAGGTCCATGATTTGAGTTCACCATCATTTAAATCATATTTCAAACATAATTTTTTTGTTAGAAAAAGTGACAACAGCTCAAATATTAAAATAAGCATTTATACGCTAATGGTCAAAACTAGTGGATTTTTGAAGATGAATTAAGGCATGCTTAAGGTTCTCATGCTCTCTCTCCTGAGCACGTGCGCGCGAATTATCCAGTTGAATTCGCGCACGATTATTTGTATCCTAGCCCGGAGGCACGTGACACCGTTTCCTTCGGACTAGATTATATATTGCTGACAGCAGCCTCCGACTCTGAGGATTTCGGGCCTGTTTTAGCGGATGCTCTCCCGCCTAACGGCCAGGAAGCGCAGCCTTCTGCGGCCTACTCTGAGCTTGTGGATGTGCTTTCACGCGCCACTGAGAAGCTCTCACTGGATTGGCCGACTGGGGAGCCCGTGGCCGACCATTTCCCCGCCAACGACCACGCAGAGGGGTTGACCTGAAGCGGACCAGCAGACCAGCCGCTTCGGCTCCTCCGAGTCGTTCCTGACCCTCGAGTCGGGATGAGGAGAGCTTCTTTATTGCTACGAGGCGAGACCAGACCGCAAAAGCATATCTGCTCGCCTCAAACATGCTCTCCTCACTCAGATCTGTCACACCCACCCCTCGAGGTTTGGTGTGCAGAAGGAGTCCAGCATCATATTTCTTCGGTCTTGTAGTTGGGGGACGCGTTGGGCCTTCCCCCTCTACCATCCGTCCTTCTGCCGCCAGCGGACCACGTGTTAGGAGACACAATCGGTTCTCTCCTACAGCGTACGGACCCCGCGCTGGCCATCTTTCAGTCCAGTGCTTCACTCTCCATCATCCCAAACAAGTACGCCAGGGGCTTTCCTTCGTGGTGGAGGGCGTCACCTCTCCCAGGCCTTCTCGACACCCCAAGTCAGGCATGTCTTCCTCAGCACGACATTCTGCTTCCTCTATCGCATTTCGTTCACGAATGGGAGCGTCTACCAGGGGTATCGCTTTGGGTTCTCCGCACAGTTCGGTCCGGCTACACACTTCAGTTTGGGAGGAATCCCCCCCGCTTCGACAGAGTTCAGCTGACAGTAGTAAACAGCGCTTCGAAGGCCTCTGTGCTACGACAGAAACTTTCCTTCCTCCTATAGAAAGAGGAGCGATAGAGGAAGTACCTTTGGTGGATGAAAGGGCTGAGACTACACCCCACGATACCAGCCACTCGCCTAATCAGGGTGTCGCGCAGTTGCTTTCGGCCCCTTTTATAATGGCGGGACCCCGCTTTCCTCCAAAGTGGGGTCAGAATGGGTGCGATTCACCGTCGCCATATGATCACGACGGACGCATCAATGACGGGCTGGGACGCGGTCTTTGAAGGCAGACCGGCGCGCAGGGAATGGCCAGGAGAGTTCCTTTCCTGGCACATAAACTGCCTGGAACTCAGAGCTGTCTTCCTGGCTTTGATGCATTTTCTCCCCTCTCTTGGGAAGCATCATATAATAGTCAGAAAGGACAATATGGCGGTAGTGTCCCACAGAAACCGTCAAAGGGGTTCACGGTCGAGCACCCTGGACAGGCTTGCTCACCGTCTTCTCCTTTGGTCCCAGGGCAAGTTCCTTTCCTTAAGAGCAGTTCACGTTCCGGGAATTTTGAACCTCGCGGCCGACTTTCTGTCGAGACAGAAACTCAGTCCGGGAGAGTGGATGTTGAACCGTCAGACGGTAGCCCAAATTTGGAATCTGTTTGGTGAAGCGGAAGTGGACCTCTTTGCTTCTCAAGAGTTATCCCAATGCCCGCTCTGGTTCTCCCTAAGTTTCCGACGACTCTGGGCATAGATGTATTCGCCCATCCGTGGCCGAACATGAGTCTGTACCCATTTCCGCCAGTAAAGCTGATTCCGGCAGTCCTGTACAGAGTGAAGATGACGGTGCCCGTCTCTTCTCATAGCCCCATTCTGGCCCTCCCAGACTTGGTTCTCGGAGCTAACTCCCCTTCTGTATCGGCCCCCTTGGGAGATTCCGATCAGGCGGGACCTGCTGTCCCAGCTTCAGGGCAGGATCTGGCATCTTCAGCCAGAGATCTGGAAGCTGTGAGTATGGCCCATACGGGGCCAAGGGCCTTGATGAATAATCTGCCTGTCGAGGTTCAGGAGACCATCGCCAGTGCCAGGGCCCCTGCCAGGCATCGGATGGTCTCCGCGTTTATGCGTGGCGTCAGACGGCTTAGGGCTTAGTTCGCCCTATGGCAGTTCCTTCTTGGGACCTATCAGTCATCCTTGAAGGTCTAGTGGCAGCCCCTTTTGAGCCCCTAGAGTCAGCTCCAGAACGGATACTGACTCTTAAGGTTACTCTTTTGTTGGCACTTATGTCATTAAAGAGAGTTGGAGACTTGCAGGCCCTCTCTGTCAGTGAGATGTGTATGGACTTTGCCGCGGGTCTAGTCAAGGTGACCCTGCGGCCTAGGCCTGGTTACATTCCCAAGGTCTTGTCCACATCGTTTCACTCTCAGGTGGTTCACACTCTTTCCATCCTCCTCCCTTTGCTTCGAGTGAGGATGAGAAACTTCGCATGCTCTGCCCAGTTCGAGCTTTGAAGCTGTATGTGGATCGCTCCAACATTTGGAGAAAATCCTCCCAATTGCTGGTGTGTTTTGGTGCTAGCCGCCGCTGGCTTGCCACATCAAAGCAGAGGATTTCTCACTGGGTGAGAGACGCCATTTCGCTGGCTTACGAGGTGCGTGGCCTTCCTACACCTCTTAGTCTTCGGGCACATTCTACTAGGGGCGTAGCCTCCTCTCAAGCTTTTTTTAGAGGGGTTCCCCTAGAGGATATTTGTGTAGCGGCAGGATGGTCCTCTCCGTACACTTTTGTCAGGTTCTACAACCTCGATATTGATACGGCTCCGGGTTCTCAGGTCTTGTCTGCTTGAACCAGCCAGTTGTTTGTTGTTTGGTTCGTTATTGGACCAGGTAGGGCAGTGGTTGTAGCTTGGCGTGTTTGGTATATCGTTCCCAAAGCGTGTAAGCTCATGCAGCGTTGAGTGAACCTATGACAGAGAACGTCTTGGGTTACTCGCGTAACCCTTGTTCTTTGAATAGGGAACGTGAGGCTGCGTTTGCTGCCAAGCTCCTCACGCTGCCGACAGGGATCTTTTCGGCAGAGAAATCTGAGGAGCAGATGGCGCGTTCGCCAGTATAAGCTGACGACGTGAGTATGTCAGGGGCGGCTTCGCGCCATCAGCCAATGAATTGGCGTGATTCTATACGGGTTTCAGACAATCAGCACGCCCAGGGGCGTTCCCAAAGCGTAAAAAGCTCACGCAGCGTCTCGTTCCCTATTTAGAGAACAAAGGTTACACGAGTAACCCGAGACGTTTTCTTTACACGGTTAAAAACAAATTATTTGTTATGTTTAGGATTGTTTTTATTTGAAGAACTAAGCATGTTTAGATAATCAGCTTTTACTCTGAGATATAAAGTGCACTTTATTATGTAAATAAATTATAGTTTTATTTAGTTTATTGGTATGTTATTGCTATACTGAAGTGTTTTTTGCTTTGTTGTTTTTTCTTGTAATTTTAATTAAGAAAGCATTATTGTGCTGATTGTTGTTTAGAGCAGTCTTCATGTCAGGACTGCATCTATGTCCCCTTAAAATGCGGTCTATGTAGGCGGCTCACTAGAGAGTGGAGCTGATGCTTCCAGATAGTGTACAGCACTCTGTCAGAGTTCAGATGTGTTTAATGTCTGTGTTTATCTGCAGTCCTCCAGCTCGTCTCAGGAGCGTCTGCACCAGCTGCCGTCTCAACCCACCATGGATGAGCTGCACTTCCTGTCCAAGCACTTTGGCAGCGCAGAGAGCATCACTGACGACGACGGGGGGCGCTGTTCACCCCACATAAGACCCCGCTCGCGCAGCCTGAGGTCTACTCACTCACTCACTCACTCAGCTATCTAAATGGGGACTCTCCATAGGTGTAATGGTTTTTATGCTGTACAAACTGTATGTGCTATTACCCTACACCTAAACTAAACTGTGATTGCCCTCACAGGAAACTGTTTTGCATTTTTACAATTTCAAAAAAACAACTTTGTTTAGTTTATTTTTAAACCTGTTTTACAAATGAGGATGTCCCCAAATTGAGTTTTTTTTTTTTTTTGTCTGGTTTACTTCACTTTTGGGTACAAATTTGTCCCCAAAATATGGTTAAGTAGGTACACACTCACTCACTTATCATCAGGTGGTT
>QVTF01005416.1:0-29136 GCA_003573665.1 Oxygymnocypris stewartii
CAGCTCTCTGTAGGTGATGATACACAAACAATGACGTTATGTCTTCATGAATCACCTTGTGATATGTCTAGGATTAGTATAGGCTATAAAAAAAACAAATCCTTCAAAGATTATGACAAATCTGCTGCATGACCATTTTATGAAATCATGCAGTATTCAAAATAAATACAAATCTATTTATATGAAAAAGTGGTTTCTACTTATTCAGACGTATTAGGCGAATAAAACAGTTTAGAGAGACGTATCATGAAGTTTTTTAATGTGAGCAGCACATTACCTGATGCTGATGCTGATCAATGCGGGAGATGATCCACCTGCGCCAGGCATCAGACCAGACCAGCCTCCGCCGGAATACACGCGCATTTATCAGCGCTACAGCTTCATCTGTGATCTTCCTTTGTGTCGTCTCTGGTTGTGAATGACAGCAGCGCTGGAGAAGGAAAGGAAAGCCTTGAATGAGACGGAACACTCCCACTGTGAGGACAACACACTGAGAAACAGCGCCGCCTATGCGTCAATACAGAGCAATACAACATGACCATACGACCATCGTGTACTGTCGAGGAGGGCGACCTGACTGCATGTTTCCAGATAGACCTGCCACACTAGTGTTGGAGTAAAATGAATAATGGTAAATTCGAATTTAACTCATTATTTCATAATGGAAAGAATAGTTCACCCAAAACGGAACATTTAGTCGCCTCAGTTCATCCGAGATGTTTAAAGAGAAACAAACTCTGAGTTTGTTTCTGATCAGATTTGGAGCATTGCATCAGTGTCTCATCAGTGGATGCTCTGCAGTGAATGGGTGCCGTCAGAATGAGAGTCCAAACAGCTGATAAAACATCACAATAATGCTACATTTCTCCAAATCTGATGAAGAAACAAATGCATCTACATCTGGGATGTCCTACGGGGGACATTTTCAGCATTTTTCTTTTGTTTTTTTGAATAAACAATTCCTTTAAAATCCAGCAGAAGTGTTATTGAAGCTTCAGATCATTTAATCACGAATTAGGCACCATTCTGATATATGACTCTACAGTCATGGCCAAAAATATCAGCGCCCTTGGTATATATGATCAAAGAAGGCTGTGAATATTAATCTGCATTATTAATCCTTTTGATCTTTTATTAAAAAAATGACAAAAATCTAACCTTTCATTGGATAATAAGAATTTAAAACAGGGGGAAATATAATTATGAAATTCCAACATCAGGGCAATAATTACGAATTTCCAATCAACATAAAATGTTATGAATCTGTCTGGAAGAGGACGTGTGTCTATATTGTCCTAATGCACTGTAAGAAGGAGAATTTGAGTGGCTAAAGACTCTCCAACGACCACTGCTGGAGAATTGCAGAAAATAGTTGAGTCTCAGGGTCAGAAAAACCTTAAAAAATTTAAAACAAATGGTCAAACAGCACCTACATCACCACGTGTTGTTTGGGAGGGTTTCAAGAAAAATTCTCCTAGCTCATTCAAAAACAAACTCCAGCATATTCAGTTATCAGACACGACTGAAACTTCATGGGACTGGCTTCTATGGTCAGATAAAACTAAGAGATTAGCAAACACTCAAGATGGGTTTTGTGAACACAGAGATAAAAAGTACCTCACGTGTACAATGAAATATCTGTAGTTGTTTTGCTGTGGGCCTATATTTCTGCTGGAGGTCCTGGACATCTTGTTTAGACACATCATGGATTATATCAAATACTAACAGATAAAACATCAATAAGTGACTGACTCTGTTAGAAATCTTATAATGGGCCATGTTTGGATCTTCAACCGGACAATAACCCAAACACAAACCTTAAAAGCAATACAAAATGGGTCACTGAGCACAAAAGCAAGCTTCTGCTATGGCCATTCCAGTCCTCTGACCTGAACCCAGTAGAAGATGAACTGAGTGAACTGAAGAGAAGAAGCACTGTCATGAAGCTTTCTGGAGTGATTCTGGATGAAGGAATGGTCTCTGATCTCTTGTCAGGTGTTCTTTAACCTCATCAGGCATTATAGGAGAACATTTAGAGCTGTTAAACTGGCAAAGTGAGGTTTCACAAAGTATTGAATAAAAGTGTGCCGTTAATTGTCCAACGTTTATTTGAGCAAAAACATTTATTTCATATTAATATTTCCTCCCATTTTTAATTCTGATTATCCAATGAAAGGCTAGATTTTTGAGAATTTTTCTAATGAAATATCAAAAGGATCAACAATGCAGATTAATATTCACAGCCTTCTTTGATCATATTTACCAAGGGTGCCGATGTTTTTGGCCATGACTGTAAGTTGCAATTTGATCCCAGCAACAAACCAAACAATTGAACAAACAAAAATAACTAAACCGTGTACTTCTTCATCACCACAAATGATTCAAAACAGAAGTTTGAGAAAATACTTCATTGTTTTGAATTAGTGAAATGTCGTTTGAAACAGTTGTAGATGTAGTAATCATAGCTTGCATGTCACATCGCAGGAAATCAACCAAGTTTCATAATCAGATCAGCCCATATAGAGTACTCTCTCTCTCTTTTAAAGGTATTAATACAATTGAAAGGTTATCATAAACCTGGTTTTTGATGTGTCATTGAGTATAAAGCATATATTTATGTGAAAAAAAGATAAATGTGATCAAATGAAGGCATCTGAATACTTCCTGAAAGCCACCATATTTATTATATTGTTTAACTACAGTATAACTTTTGAAAAGGTTTAGATATAAAACAGATCTAAAGAAACACAGACAATCATTATGGGGTTGAAGTTTTATCTATAACCTTGGCGTCGCAAGTGCCATGCTCTACTAGTTAAGCTACAGGAATATACAATAAATAAATACATATATTAATACACAATTTTGTTACATTATCTTGAGAAATAACATGATTATGAATGATTTATATAAGTAACAGAATTTTGAATAATAATGTGTGACCTCATTTCACATAATTTAGTTTTAAGATATTCCTAAACGAACAGGAAACCTGATTAAGCCTCACAATGTCTTTTTTTTTGCATCATGCTTCATCAATTATACCATCATGTCAGAGATAAGTCCGTATCTAACAGGTCTCGGTCTGAACCACAGATTTGAGCGCTGTCCTCCTCTGAAGTCTGATGAATGGGGACAGGAACATCACGCTCCTCTTTGATTTCGTCCTGGTTGATGAGACTGAAACTGATGATCTAGAAAATGCAGAAACGTAAATAAGCTCCCACACATTTTGACCAGGGCATGTCAATTAATAGCTGAATATGATTTCTAATCAATCAGTAGTTATTGATTCAGTAGATCTGTCACCTGTCCGTAGCTTCCTAACGATGTCGCTTCAGTTTGTGGCTGTAGAGATTGTGGCGGGCTATGAAGCTGCTGAGCCAATCTCGACCTACAGGAATGTAAAAATCAGCGAGCAACACAGGAGCTGTCGGCTAAATTACTGATTAATAAAGTTGTCACGACAAACCCCACCTGCTAACCTCTGCTCTCCCCAGTTGTTGGGGACGGGAAATGTTAGTTCTTCTGTTGCAAATTCAAAAGCGATTTCTCTGCATCTCTTCGGGGTGAGGCCTGTGCACGCTTTCAGCCAGCATGCGGATGTATTTCTGCAAGCTCCTCCGCTAACGTCCTCAGAGAAGATCCTCCTGGCTTCAGCCGTTCCTCTGTAGCCGCACACTTTTCTCTCGGATTTTTTCTTCTGCCTTCTTCATGAAGCGCTGCAGGGTGGACCCTGCCAATCTTTTCTTTCTTTGGCCACCGTTCTGATAGATTTCCCCACGCTTCACTTCAACAGACGCTTATCTCCAGCTCCTCATAGCTTACTGAAACCCAGTCCGTTTTACGAATATACTTCCGAGGCATGATCGCTTTCCCTGTGTTTGATAACAAACACAAGCTGTGAATAATCACACACACACACACACACACACACGAACACACACACACAACACACACACACACACACACACCACACACACAACACACACTCACAAACACACACGCTCCAACGCACGACGCTCAGCAACACACACAACACACACACACACACACACACAACACACCACACGCACACACACACACACGCACACGCTCACACACACACACACACACACACGCACACGCACACGCTCACACACACACACACACAACACCACACACACACACACACACACCAAACACACAACACACCCACACACACACACACACAACACACACACACACACAAACACACACACACACACACACACACACAAACACACACACTCACACACACGACCCTGGAAAGTTTCAGAAACTGAGATTTATGCATCATCTGAAAGCTGAATAAATCATTTCCATTGATGTATGGTTTGTTAGGATAGGACAATATTTGTCTGAGATACAACTATATGAAAATCTGGAATCTGAGGGAGCAAAAAAATCTAAATATTGAGAAAATCATCTTTAAAGTTGTTCAAATGAAGCTCTTAGCAATGCATATTACTAATCAAAAATTAAGTTTTGATATATTTACGGTAATAAAATGTACTAATATCTTCATGGAACATGATCTTTACTTAATATCCTAATGATTTTTGGCAGAAGAAATAATATCTATCATTTTGACCCATTTGCTACAAATATTCCAGTGCTGCCTTATGACTGCTTTTGTGCTCCAGGCTCACATATATACAGTATGCATATATTTTGAAATGAAATAATACTTTTATTCAGCAAGGATGCATTAAAAATATAAAACTGACAGTAAAGACATTTATATTGCAACAAAAGATTTCAAATATATGACAGAGAATCCTTCAAAACTGTATCACTGTTTCACAAAAATACTAAGCAACACAAACTTTTTCAACACTAATAATAATAATAAATGTTTCTTGAGCAGCAGAATGATTTCTGGAGGATCGTGTAACACTGAAGACTACAGTTATGATGCTGCAGAAAATCAGCTTTAATAACAGAATTAATACAAATAATACAATATATTCACATAAAAGCAGTTGTTTTAAATTGTACAAATATTCACAATATTGCACGTTTTTTTATAAATTTTTTCTCATTTAATCAATTTTTATTACCTAAATACTGTCTTCATATATTAATTTTAAGTCATAAACTAGTGATCGAGCCGAAATTAATTTTTATAACAGATACCAACACGCAATTATTTGCATGTTTATCTACCCGATAACCGATATGCAGAACCGATATTTATTTACTGTTATAAAGTACATAAATAACAGAGTGAAGCTTTAGTTTTTCCTCCTTTAAGTCTCTTACAACAAACAACAGTTGAAAATTAACAATAAAAACATTTTATTTATAAAAGGCATCATCAGCAATACTGATATTAACAATAAGCAAAATAATGTCTAATGTATTCAAATGGAGAAAATAAAGGACAGAAGTCATATCAACTTCACTTTTAAACAACAGTTTTAGGTTTATAATCTGTTTAATAGACTAAAGAGGTGAAGAATAATTCACTGAATAATATTCTCTTGGAATATTGAAATAGCTATAAACAAACAAAAACATCGTATTTTTATTGCATTTCTTAACTGGCATGTTTTATCAGAATTATTAAAATATTTTTTGTCATTCTAGATTATGAAATAACTGCTGACAGCACGGTTTTATCTATTTACACAGAACTATAACTCAAACCGCGATCGCTTGTGGAGATAATAAATAATTAATTTCGATAGAGATGTATTTATTTAGATGTTTATTGGTGAATAATGGTTCTATAGTAAATGTTAATATAATTTAGCGTGTTTCAAACGAGTGAATCTTGTATAAAGTTACATGGCGGTGGTTGTGCTGGAGCTTCTCCTGAGTGTCCACTGCTCCAGGTTGTGTGTTGTGTGTGTGTGTGTGGTCCACTGCTCCAGGTGTGTGTGTGTGTGTGTGTGTGTGTGTGTGTGTCCACTGCTCCAGGTGGTGTGTGTGTGTGTGTGTGTGTGTGTCCACTGCTCCTGTGTGTGTGTGTGTTGTCCACTGCTCCAGGTGTGTGTGTGGTGTGTGTGTGTCCACTGCTCCAGTGTGTGGTGTGTGTGTGTGTGTCCACTGCCTCCAGGTGTGTGTGTGTGTTGTGTGTGTTCACTGCTCCAAGTGTGTGTGTGTGTAGTGTGTGTGTGTGTTGTGTGTCTACTGCTCCAGGTGTGTGTGTGTGTGTGTGTGTCTACTGCTCCAGGAGTGTGTGTGTGTGTGTGTCCACTGCTCCAGGTGTGGTGTGTGTGGTGTGTCCACTGCTCCAGGTGTGTGTGTGTGCTCACTGCCCTCCAGGTGTGTGTGTGTGTGTGTGTGTGTGTGTGTCCACTGCTCCAGGTGTGTGTGTGTGTGTGTGTGTCCACTGCTCCAGGTGTGTGTGTGTGTGGTGTTGACTGCTCCAAGTGTTGTGTGTGTGTGTGTGTGGTCTACTGCTCCAGGTGTGTGTGTGTGTGTGTGTGTGTCTACTGCTCCAGGTGTGTGTGTGTGTGTCCACTGCTCCAGGTGTGTGTGTGTGTGTCCACTGCCTCCAGGTGTGTGTGTGTGTGTGTGTGTGTCCACTGCTCCAGGTGTGTGTGTGTGTAGTGTGTGTGTGGTGTGTGGTGTCCACTGCTTCCAGGTGTGTTGTGTGTGTGTGTTCACTGCTCCAGGTGTGTGTGTGTTCACTGCTCCAGGTGTGTGTGCTTGGATGGGTCAAATACAGAGAACACATTTCACTGCTGGGTATACTCTGTATAATTGTGTATGTGACAAATATATATATATTTTTTAAGTAATTATTTTTATTTTTTTTATAAACCGATAACCGATTATGGTAAAATGCTTAAATATCGGTTAAAACTGATATATCGTTCGATCTATGGTCTTACATTTCTAGACTGCACTGTATGATTTACACCTGAACAAAAGTGCTTTGACATGGAAAAATAAAACACATTTTTTCAAGGTAAAACAAACATGAAAACAATCTTACCGCTTTTTGTCTTGTGTGTCCTCTCTCATTGACAGACAGCTGGATACGCTGTAGCACTTTCCAGATTGTTTGGTCACATGACAATCAATGCCTCGGATGCCACAGGTGTGTAACTCAGCTTCCCACTCGACCCTACAACCTACGGTCTATCATCACCAGTGAATAAAACTGATGCAGCTCCAGGACTTGTGCTCTGAAAGAAGAAACACTACTGTTTAGTCTCTGAAGTATATAATGTCATATATATAATCAACAGAAACTGTACACAACTAAGAAGAAATATCGTCATGGAACATGATCTTAATATACCTAATGATTTTGGCATAAAAGAAAAAAAGGATAATTTGACCCATACAATGTATTGTTGGCTATTACTACAAATATACCCCAAGCGAGTCTCAACACTGCTTTTGTGCTCCAGGATCACAAATATGTCAGGGGAGGATTTTCTTACAAGTGTAACAAATGCTTTTTGACAGAAAACGGCATGCATCCTCTATAGTCATATTAGTATTAAGTGTAGTCTCTTCACTGCTAAATGCCTGGCTGATTACTTAATATCATTATCATATTACAAAAACAGGTGTAATTAAAAGTGGTGGTGTTTTTGCTTGATACGAGTTAAATTCAATGCAATTTTCTGGTAATTCAGGGGACTGGTGTCGTTCTAGTGCAGTGGTTTCTCAACACGTGGAACAGGGGGCCAACTATGTGGGGGGGGGGGGGGGGGGGGGGGGGGGGGGGGGGGTCCATCTTACTGACTCAGTAAGTTCATTGAAATAATTTCAAATGTAATACATTCGTCGGTTTTATTAAAAGCAATCAATTAAAATGTTAAACAAAAAAACACTACAAATAATTAAAAACGTGTTGATGATGGATTTGTTCCTTAACATACACATGGGACTGGTGGACTTTCTTAACTGGTGGACTGGAGTGGGGTGGATTATTGTAATGCTTTTATCAGCTGTTTGGACTCTCATTCTGACGGCACCCATTCACTGCAGAGCATCCATTGATGAGACACTGATGCAGTTCTCCAATCTGATGAAGAAAGAAAACTCATCTACATCTCGAATGGCCTGAGGGGTGAGTAATATCTGAAGCTAATCATTCGTGAAAATAAGTCTTTCTGAAGGCACTTGAGTACAAAAGCAACTTATTCAACCCCGTTCTGTTTATCATTCAACAGCCATTTCACTTCTATATTTACATAAACACGCATTTTAAGCTAGTTATTTGCATTCTGTTGCGTCTGCATTGTTACCAAAGGTTAAGGTTACCAAAGGGTTAAAGTTAAGTTTACCAAAAGCAACAACACTGGCACTAATATATCCAGACCATGTGCTGTAACGCCACCTTTAAAGCACCTCGGGTATCGTTCACATAACCACGGTAAATGAATGTGCTAGTCGCTCAGTACTATGGTAATAACGTTTAATACCAGCACTGTAACGTTACCATGGTAACGTTACTCTCATTCTGACGGCACCAGTTCAACTGTGGGTAACGTTACTGATATAATACTGACTTTAGTGAATATGATTTCATGCCATAAACATTACGTGCGCAAATGTTCATAGACATCACTAACCTGATATTTCAAAGCTGATAACATCACTAACTGACATTGAGAAAGTGCAAACACACACAGGTACACAGCCAAAACACACTTACACAACAAACACAGCGCTCTTTCGCCGGAAGTGGGGAGGGAGTCGCTGCCGGAAGTCGTCACGTCGGTGGGCGGGGCTTGTTGTGCCACGTTGATGGACAGCAGTGGGGACGTGGAGCTCTGTCCATCTGTAGACAGACCGCTCATAAAGTGATCCTGCGAGTTCCTTCTAACGCTCGGGTTTGTGTGTTTGTGTCCGCGAGAGAAGGTAAACACTTTAAACCTCTGTGGCTAGCAGCATTAGCCTCTCTGCTACAGTGATTTCTGTTTCAATGGACACTCCGTGTACAGATGTCACATTCACTAAAACATGTCTTTCTCATGTATAACAGTGCTTTATTAAGAATTCCTCTTTTAAGTTATCCTAAACATTCATTGTACAATGTATATTAAACTGTATAACTAGGTATTACGCCTTCAATTATTTAGCAGCAAGATATGATTTATTGTTTGTTATGAAGGTCCCAGCTGCTGTATTTATTGTGTTTGTATTGTCATACGAATAATTGGTTAGGCCTTTATTTTAAGGTGTCTTTGTTACAGTGTAATTATGAGTAATATTAATGAACAATATGGACTTACTTATATGGTTAGGATCAGGGTTAGCTTGCATGTAATTATGCATAAATATTGTTTGTATAATAGTAAGTTTTTGTAACAAGGAGACCTTATAATATAGTGTTACTGAATAATTAATGTATAATTATTGTTAAGAATCTTTCCATTGAGTTATATAATCTACTAAACTGAACTAACCTCATTACCTTGACTTACCTAAACGATTTGCACTTTGACTGTCAATGTGACACATTGTTTAAATAATCATAGCACGGTCAATGCATATAATTTGTTATTATAGAATGAAGCTAAAAGAAATTAAGCGAACGGCGATCCAGGCCTGGAGTCCAGCACAACAACCACCCATCTATCTGGCTGCAGGTAACTCAACTCATCTACAAACGCTTGCTATTATACACTAACTAATCAGGGAGGACTGCTTACAGATTAGTAGTTAATGAACGGTCCGAGATGAATATGATTAATAATGAATAATCTGTAATTTAGTATCATGTTTATTAATAGTGAAAGTTATTTTTTTTAGCTTTAAAATGTTAATGATATTGCTCTTGTGTACAGTAAAACATGCGCACAAGTAATATTGACGCTTCAATGTGTTTGTCGAACCGCTTCACAAATCAGTCTAATTGATTCATTAGTGAATCAACTTGAATTTGATTATTAAAGGGACAGTTCACCCCAAATGAAAAATCCTGTCATTAATTACTCACCCTCATATCGTTACAAACCTGTAAGACCTTTGATCATCTCAGAACACAAATGAAGATATTTTGGGAGTTTTTGACCCTCCCATCGACTGCAAAACAACTGTGTTCGCAGGTCCAGAAACGTAGCAAGGACATCAATAAAACCGTCCCTATGGAGGGTCAGAAAACACTCGGATTTAACCAAAAATATCTTCATTTGTGTTCTGAAGATGATCAAAGGTCTTACAGGTTTGTAACGATATGAGGGTGAGTAATTAATGACAGGATTTTGGGGGGAACTATCCCTTTAAATATCCCTTAATGTGGTTCGGCATCACTGTGAAGATCACAGCCCTTATATCTATCAAAGCCATGTGCTGTAATCCTATAACCCTTTCATTCCACATGCCCTAATTGATTTATAAGGACACGCACGTCTTGGCTGTACGATTATATGACCTATACGTATTATTATATATGTCTTTATTAAAAAGCTCCCCTCTGTGAAGGCTGCTCTTTACCTAAATATCACAGCAATCCCTTCATCCACATTAACAGTAATCACAAGCAACTGGAAAAGTCATTGGTCTTGGAAAAAGTCTAATTATAGACCTTTGTCAGGTTAGACGCCATACTGAGTTTAACACGGATGTAAGGGACAGGCTTACAGTATTTACAATGGCACACACTGTATAAAGGTCCTAGATTGTCACTTGAACACCTTCAAGTTGAACTGAAAGTTTGTTTCAGAGAGATATTTAGTCAGCTGAACAATCAGTATTGTTGATGTTAATCAGCGGTGAACACTTCAGTCCCTCACAGGCTCATTTTCATTCCTGTCAAATATTAAACATGAGTTGTGTTTTGTCTAATGTGTCTCATTGATGGATGTGCGTTCAGGAACATCGGCCCAGCAGCTCGATGCCACCTTCAGCACCAATGCATCTCTGGAGATCTTTGAAACTGGATCTGGCTGATCCCGCTTTAGCCATGAAGTCCTGCGGGTCGTTCTCTCTCTCTCACACAGGTACTGTGTTTACTCGCGTTATCCGCTAGTGCTTCACAGTTGTTACATCCCAAGGTTCTGTCGATTTGTGCTACCCTGTCAGATTTTGCTACCTCCCTTAAAACAGTGGTTAGTACAATTCGACAACGAAAAAATGATACCTGTTAATTATGTTTTATTAATGTGTACACCTTACCACAACACTAACCTACTCTTACAGTAACGCTGAAACATTAAATATTGTTGTTCAGCATGAGAAAAGGATGCATTATTCATGCGCGCATGCGCAGTAAGCCGAGGAAGGAAAATCTGACAGGGAGGATAAAATGTCAGGACACAAGCTCAAGGAAGCAACAAAATACAAAGGGTTCTGAGTCCAAGTATCAGATATTTATTAAGTTAGGGATATCAAAATAAGAAACCTAAACAATAATGAAGAATCACAGAATTAAAGTAAAATGGCGAAAGGTCCAGCCAAGCACAATTGCAGGAGCCTCTTCACAAGGATCCAGGTCCTCTTAAAGGGACAGTTCACACAAAATGAAAATCCTGTCATTATTTACGCACCCTCAAGTATTTCCAAACCTGTATTTGTGTTTGTCCTGGACACAAAGAAAGATATTTTAAAGAAAGTTTGTAACCAGGAGCATCATTGACTTCCATAGTAGGAAAAAAAACCCTGGTTCCCCAGAACTGCTCCGTTTCCTTCATTCTTCAGAATATCTTCCTTTGTGTTCAGCAGAACAAACACATTCATACAGGTTTGGAAATACTTGAGGGTGCGTAAATGATGACAGGATTTTCATTTTTGGGTGAACTGTCCTTTTAAGTGTTAACTTTGAACCCCAGTAGTAACCTCTCTGTTCTGTCTCTAGATACCACACACTAGTCTGGGGTCCACGTGGCATGAAGACCAGAGTTTGCCATCGGGTGTCCTCATCGCTGGAGGAGAGATGGCAACATTATCCTCTATGACGCCTCTAAAATCATTGCTGGAGACAGTGAAGTGATCATTGACCAGAGCGAGAAACATACGGGGCCAGTAAGAGCTCTCGATGTCAACCGTTTCAGGTAATTACACAACCCAAGTCCTTCTTCTTTGCTCAGCTTGTGCAAGAATGATTACTTTTCCATGTCAGTTAAGTGCAGTTATGATCGGTGTACATGGCTCCTTTTTGTTTTGCTTTAGACAAACCTTGTGGTCTCTGGGGGAAATGAGTCCGAAATCTACATTTGGGACTTGAACAACTTGAGCTCCCCAATGACACCAGGACCTAAAACACAGGTGCACTCAAGAAGGAGGTCTAGTTTTGTTCTTGATTTCTGATTAACGGTGAGATGATGCATTGTTGGGTTTTTATGAATGTCATTAGTAGGGTTTTCATGGGAAGGTATCATCACTATGCTATTGGTGGTGGTTTGAGCAGCGCCTCTCAAGCGGGGCACAAGATGACTTAAAATAATTTCAATTAGAAACTTCACAAAACAAATCTAGATATTTCTTATTTAAATTCACACCTTTAACTACTTTCGAGTAAAACTATTTCCATAAATCCTTATCCAGTAAATCATGAACGAGTGTAAAAGTCACATAAATGCATTGGGTAAAAATAGTGGGATCTTCACTAACATTTAGCTCTCAAAACTTATTTTATTTTATATTATAATTAACTTGGTTTCTTATTTTTATCAATGGATGAGTAAAGAAAAAAGTTTGGAAGGTGAAGCATTACAGCAAGATGTGCTTCGGGAAACCTATTAGTATTTTTTCCTGTTGGATGTAAAAAATTCCATAGACATAGAAAAAGGGAGCCCATGTGAACCGTCCTGGGACAGTAAGCAACCGCCCATCACCCTTGTCTAATGTTGACTTTGTTGTTGCTTTCAGCCCCTAGAGGACATCAGCTGCGTTGCGTGGAACAAACAGGTGCAGCACATCCTGGCCTCGGCTAGTCCCAGCGGAAAAGCGTCAGTCTGGGATCTGAGAAAGAACGACCTGATCATCAAAGTCAGCGACCACAGCAACAGGGTTAGTGCAGTTATTCCTTTTTGCCTTGTAATAACTTTAATAATGCATAAAAATGTGGTGCATTAAACTAATGACAAAGTATCATGTTATCACTAGGGCTGTCGATATAATGTGTACAATTAATGACTTAGTTAAGAAAAATAATGCATGTAATGCCCGCGCACCAGACCTGTGCAGGTTGTCTTACATTTCATACAATTGATTGGTGGCACAGTATTGTCTGATTTAGCTCAATTTTCAACTATAAAGCCACAGCAGAACTGTTATGCAACTCCGAGCAGCACACAGCGGTGATTCATTTCTCAATGGATCTGTGTTTTGAATGAATCGGATGAACCAATGATTCAGTGAACCGTTCATATAGAGAGACATTTACGTCATTCCTGAATCAATCAGCTGTTTGGATGCATCGAATGAATGACTCCATTTACTCATTAAAACATTTACCGCCACCTATTGGCAGTTTTGGTTTCTTATTTAGAGTATAATTTCATAAAAAAAATAAAACAACATATTTTCATATTAATATTTTTTTTTAAAGGGATCCCTGGGTATTATGACTCGCATGGCTTAATATAACGTAATTGATGTATTTTACCAAAATATGTAGTAGAAAACACATGAATGTTTGTTATTTAAAAAAATCACATCGATTTATACATATTTTAGACTATGGGGCGCCATTTCTCTGATGACATAAAATGGTTGCACTCGGTGAGCTAGAGTGCAACCTGTTGCTATTTTTACCACAACTCTGAAAATAAAATACTGATATGATGACCACAGCTACTGAACGAGCTTACAGGTGGCGATGGCTATAAGTATAGGTTTGAACCAAATGCTGTACAGTGTTCGAGATGCATGTGGTTTTGATGGAGTTTGTGTTGTGGTTCAGATGCATTGCTCTGGTCTGGCCTGGAACCCAGAGGTGGCCACTCAGCTGGTTCTGGCGTCTGAAGACGACCGGATGCCCGTCATCCAGATGTGGGACCTGCGCTTTGCCACCTCTCCTCTCAAAGTGCTGGAGAACCACACAAGGTAGATATAAACATCAGCAGATACTCGTACCCTCCTTGAGTCTTTCTTTATCCTCATCGGTCTATATGTGTGCCCTCAGGGGTGTTTTGGCCATAGCCTGGAGTGAAGCAGATCCAGAGCTGCTCCTGAGCTGCGGGAAAGATAACCGGATCCTGTGCTGGAACCCCAACACGGCTGAGGTGAGAGTTTAGCCTTGTGATGAATACTGTGGTGAAAATGTTATGGGGTGTAACCTGTGATGTTTTTTCAATCAGGTCCTGTATGAGCTTCCCACCAGTACTCAGTGGTGTTTTGACATCCAGTGGTGTCCCAGAAACCCAGCTGTGCTGTCTGCTGCTGCCTTTGATGGCCATATCAGCATCTACTCCGTTATGGGAGGGAGCAATGACAACGCCATTACGTTACAGGCTGAACAGGTACAAGGGTGACATATCATGAAAATCTGACTTTTTCCATGTTTAAGTGCTATAATCTAGGCTTTGGTAAGCATTTGTATTCAAGCTTGTGAAAAACAGAACATGGCAGATTTCACCCCCCCCCCCGTGACATAGAAAAGGGGTTTTATTATAATATCACTGCCACTTAATCCGCACGTTTCCACCCAGGGTGCCGTTATTGTGTTTTCACAACCGTGCACCAGTTTTAACGCCATTAAATTATTTAATATAAACATGTGATTTCTTTGCCAGCTGTTTACCTTCACAGACATAACTGACTGTGTTTTTAACATAAACTTGTTGTGTATTTGATAGTTAAAGTGCAATAAGACATGAAAGAGAGCTTAGTTTAGTGCTCACATGCCGTGTAACAAACGCTTTCGGTGCGCTCAGAAAACAAATATCAGAAGTTAAAATGCATGAAAGACATGATAATCAAAACCAAACATATGTTTTTAAGCATAGTATCTGAAGTAGAGGTCTGCACGGGCTCAAAACTGAAGCCCGAACCCGGCCCGTACCCGAGATTGTCTGACCCAACCCGACCCGACCCGAGCGGCACAGTTAAATTTAGAGCCCGAACCCGACCCGACCCGAAAACCCCCCCCCCCCCCCCAACGAATAGCCAACAAAAAAAAAAGGAAAAAGGCTGCATTTCACGATTGCAGTTTGTGAACATCAGGTGCAGCGGTCGCATACATTCTGCCGAGTTTATGAATTTTGTATGAAGATAATTCTTCCACCGTACAAATTATGGTCATTTTTTGTCAGTTAAGGCTCGTTAGCATTCTGTCTACTTTAAATCAGACATAAGATTAAGTGACTGTGTTTACAATCTTAAATAAGATTGTATTTATTTGAATGCATTAATCATTTATTTGAATTAGCGAGAGAGAGAGAGAGAGAGAGAAGAGGGAATGTTGCGCGTGCATGTGAACCTGCGTCTGCGCGTCTCTCTCTACAAGCGATGAGGCTTAGTTACTTCAAAAACAGCGATTTTGCTGCCTCATTGTAGATAAATATGATGTTGTGACTTGCGAGTCAGTAGCCTGTCGAAGCTATTTTACTAATAAAAGTTTCCGTGCTGTTTGTGCGCGATCTCTCTGATATGTGTGTGCGTGCGTCTATGAAAGCAGCGAAGCCTCTGCATATAGTTTTGGTTTAGCTACAAACCCGAACCCGACCCGAGCCCGACGCTATCCATTAAACATTAACCCGAAACCCGACCCGAAACCCGACAGTATTTCGGGACCCGCGGGTTCGGGTCGGGTAGCAGACCTCTAATCTGAAGTAGGATCTGTAAAGGCACAGCTCTATTCTGGGAAAGGGGGCGGGGAACAGCAGCTCATTTGCATTTAAAGAAACATGCACAAAAACATGTTTCTGCTTCCACTCAAAATAGGCATTTTCAAAATTATATAATAAATGATCTGTGAGGTATTTTGAGCTGAACTTCATAGACACATTCTGGGGATACCTGAGACTTATATTACATCTTGTAAAAAGGGCATAATAGGTCTCCTTTAATACACGCTAACATTGTCATAAGCTTGAACACTGATCTGCTCACAGTTGCTCCCGATGTTCTTTGGCTCAACAGTTAAGTAGTTCATTTGGAGATATGGATCCTTTTGGTACGGGCATGACGCTGCCCCCTTTACAGCTGCCTCAGACCGCCACACCCCAAAGCACCATCACGCCTCTCAAGAAACCCCCCAAATGGATCCGTAGACCAGTCGGAGCATCTTTTTCTGTAAGTGGCCACAGATCTATTAGGCACCTAAAAATGGTGTGCTTGTTTCTAATCAGCTTTTGTCTTTTTGTGAGAAGTTTGGTGGAAAACTAGTCACTTTGGACAACATCAAGCCAACGGCCCAGCAGACTGCTGCCCATGTCGTTCATATCAGTCAGGTTGTGACAGAAACAGATTTCCTCGATCGCTCGAACCAACTCCAGGCGACACTCGCTGCGGGAAACTTCCTTGAGTACTGCCAAACCAAGATTGAAGCTGCTCCGAGTGAATTTGAGAAGACCGTTTGGTCTTTTCTGAAGGTGGGACACTAGAACAGTTATAAGCTGTCATACTTGTATTACTTAATCAAATCTTTACCGCAGTTGTAACCAATAGATTTATGTGCTCAGGTGAACTTTGAAGAAGATGCACGAGGG
This sequence comes from Oxygymnocypris stewartii, assembly GCA_003573665.1. Classification (NCBI taxonomy): domain Eukaryota; kingdom Metazoa; phylum Chordata; class Actinopteri; order Cypriniformes; family Cyprinidae; genus Oxygymnocypris; species Oxygymnocypris stewartii. Next base: position 16,587 of record QVTF01005416.1, read on the forward strand.
AAATATTTGGACCTTTTGGGATACAAGAAGGAAGATCTCGCTTTAAAGGTATTTTTGTGTGTTTGTAGTGTGAATATCTGTATCTGCTTCTTTGTGTCTTGATGAGTTTTGCTTGTGGTTTTCAGATTGCATCAGCATTAGAAAGGAACTGCAAATCTGACGAGGCCGATGTGGTAAGTGCACTTGTTTTTTAGCTAACGGTTAAACCTTTCTGTTTTGGACTCGTTCAGTCAACCTCTGCATTCAGTTTGAGCTTTTGATAACATGATGCTCGTGCTGTAATTCATTACACAAAACAGCACAAACTTGTTTTATTTGATTCATGTGCTTCCCTCTAAGCAAGGGGAAGTGAAAAGGAAGATACTTGCATAAATAAAAACTTTAAGCTGCTCGACTCTTTTTCTAAATGATAAATCAAAAGTGGAAAAATGGTTATACTAACAACCACCTCCAAAATCAACCCTTTAAATGAAATAATTTCGTGCATGATTGGCAAATTCCCGGCAAATGCATTTTTTTTTTCTAAAACAAAGCCTAGTAACTTGTGAACAACATTTTGTGTCTCGGCAAACTTGCTTGCATCCTGCCCCCTGACCCCTAGCAGTTGCTTAGTAGCCTGTCAGTCAGAACCGAAAATGTTTAGCCGACCCTTACCATTTCTAAGAATTACATAAATATAATTCAGTTATGACAACTTCTGGGATAAATTATAAAATGTTTATTAATGTAAATAGGTGCATAGGTTTGGTCTTGGTGGACTAGATCTGCTACGCTGCTCTAGAGCAAGTAGACCTCTGTTAAATGCTCAGTCATAAAATGAGAAGGAAACATGCTGCTGCTCATAGCAGATCTAGGCAGGTGGTGCTGGAGAGCCGGTGGGCTAACATGAGGATGTGCAGAGCGCAGATATACCATTCATTGAATATGTCCTGGTATATAGGTAAACGGTAATGAGTATGTGAATCCGATTGGCTGGGAGCATTTGAATAATTGAATGAGCCAATTAGAACGCAAGTAGAGTTTCATGGCTGGTGTATAATATGTGACCCTGCACCACAAAATCAGTCATAAGGGTCAATTTTTCAAAATTGAGATTTATACATAATCTGAAAGCTAAATAAATAAGCTTTGTTAGGATAGGACAATATTTGGCTGAGATACAACTATATGAAAATCTGGAATCTTTTGAGGATGCAAAAAAATCTAAATATTGAGAAAATCATCTTTAAATTTGTTCAAATGAAGTTCTTAGCAATGCATATTACTAATCAAAAATTAAGTTGTAATATATTTACGGTAGGATATTTACAAAATATCTTCATGGAACATGATCTTAATATCCTAATGATTTTTGGCATAAAAGACAAATCTATAATTTTGACCCATACAATGTATTGTTGGCTATTGCTACAAATATACCCCAGCGACTGAACACTGCTTTTGTGCTTCAGGGTCACAAATCACAAAAACATTCATATAGGAATCTGTAAACCCGTGGCAGCGGTTTCCAAAGTTAATGGACTTTATTGGCTTTTCATGTAAGCGTCACTTCAATGTAATAATCTTATTTGCTTAATTTTTCACCATTTGCATTCCATCTTCTCCTGACTGTGGTGTGTGTGAAGCTTTCACTCGTGCCGTCTTCCATACCTCACCATTATCCCGCTCCTGTTCCCGTCTCAAACCCTGTTTCTAAGCCTGAACCAGTCCTTGAAACTCTGTCAGAAACTGAACCCATTTCTGTGTCGGCTCAGCCTCAGCTCGAGCCAAAATATCCAAGTCCTCCAAACCTTGAGTCTGTGAACGAACCTTTGCTTGAGCCCACAATTGTCCCCAGAACCCAGAAACCTCAGTCACAGCCCTTCGTGGACTTCACCCCACCAGTAGATCTCACATCCACATCACAGGTTGGTTCTTCTGGTCAAATGATGGTCACAGTTCAAGAGCAGTCACAGTCTGTGTCACTCTTTGAACCTCAGCATCTGGGATCTTCAGATCTACTGTTACTGCCTCAATCTGCTGCTGCGATGGTGCCACAAGAGTCTCTTCCTTCATGTGCACAAACAGTTGAGTTTCAGCAATCTGTGCCAGTCAATCAGCAAGCATCTGATGAGATGCCACCATCTAGTAGCTCTCAGCCGCTGGCCGCTTTTGGCCTTTCTCCAGATGTCTTGCCTCAAGAAGCCATGAGCTTGCAAACTCCAGTTGACTCCCAAACACCTGCACCAGAATCTGATTTGATGACGCAGCATCTTGTTTCTGAGACTGATCTTCTGAATACCAGCGATTGCCGGCCTGTGCTACATGTCGAAGAGGTTTCTGGTTGTGGTGACCCGAATAAATCCAGGGCTAATGAGGCAGCGACACTGAAGGAGGTACCTTGCCCCTGTCAGCGATGCTCCTGCTAGACTCGGCTAGAGCCTCCTGTTGCTGCATCCCTGTGTGATAGAATCACCTCATCATTTTATTGTAATTTAATGAATTAATCTTGACAAGGCAGAGGGAGTAATCAACTACTCTCTGAAATCTCACACAGGTATGCTGGAATGGTAGCTTTTTTTGTGGTAGATTGATGTTGCAACTAACTTCAACCAAGCCTTGAGATGTAGGAGATGTAATCTTGTGGTAAAATGCATGCAGTTTTTCTACCACCTTGGGAATTGGGGTGTACATAACACAGAGCCAGCATGATTTTACCAAAACAGCTTGTAGTTGACTAACAAATGTGACTCATTCTGGCAAAATGAGGCGAAATGTGCTTAGGCTAATTTTGAGCTACAGGCAACAACAAAAAAAGTGGAATTTGAGGTTTTCACAAAAATGAGTTTGTTAAGCCCTTATCTAGTGATCCCAATGCTCCAACTAGTAATTAAACATCGAAAAGTATCTTTATTTGTACATTTTCTGAGAGGAGTACCTTGATGTGATGTAATGTTGCTGGGTGATTTTGCTTTGGATCCTTCAGAAAACTTCAAATCAGTTTTTCTCTAAATTTACTCCAGAGACTTCAAACAGGTGTAGCTCAGTCCTATTCCAACGAACCATGCATCATTGTGAAGGTCTTTTAATAGAGACTGTTAAAATAAAAATAACTCGTTTCTTTTTAAATTTGCTCATTGTGACTCATTTTGCCAGCACAGGTTACAAATGTAGCCATTTGGGCATTGCAAGATTTTTTTAAATTACCGTAACACGGTTTTTTATCATTATCATGAGAACGTATTTCTCGCAGGTGATTGTAAGAAAGGAATGGGGTTTAAATGGACTAAATGATTATCGAAGTCGTTTCATTATTATTATTATTATTTTTAATTCTTAATCAGAATGTTGTAACTCGATCTTCCGGTGTAGCAACAGTCTCTGTGATGCATTAAATGTGCTTTCACACTTGGTTGGATTGCCTGGTCCGAACCCGAGTTCGATTGATATATTGACATTTTGAACCGTTCGTTTTGTTTCCAAAGCTTCAGTACATAACGGCACTTACGTCTGTCTTACGAATGTACTGCAAATGCACTAAAGCACCCTGAAGACGAACAGAAATTAGATACAGAGCTTGCTTGCAGCGCATCAGTCACGCTCCTGAGGAAAGTGAGTGAAACACACACAAACCTATATTTTTGTCAAATAATACGTCATTAATAGCGGTTCACTTCCATGATTTGGTACGATTGCATTCACATCAGCAGCGAACCGTACCAGAGTTCACTTGAACTGAACCCCAGACCACTCTTTTTAAGCGGACTCTGGTACGGTTCGCTGGTGCGCACCTGAGGTCAGAAGACAGCGTTCACATCATCCAAACGAACCGTCAATCGAACCCGCGTGCGCACCAAAAGTGCCTGTGTGAACGCACCCTTAAGCAGTTTGGAAACATAGCGAAATGGAAAATAAAAGCACTTCTATGCATCTCAGAGTCAGAAAATACCCCACCCCACAAATAAGATTGAAAGCAATTTAGTCCGATCTTAATCCAAATAATTTCTTACTCTGATTATTTGGTGTACATATTGCTTTTGAGTGTTTGCAACTAGGCAGTTCAGTTGTTGGTTTGTTAGCTTTTTTGTGCGTGTATTATTTAGTGTTTTAATTTCTTTTGCTTTTAAAATTACATTCACATTTTTTGAAATATGTGGAATGTCAAGTGGCTGAAATTAACCAGGATGCATTGCTCATGTTTTTCACCGTCATTTACATGTATATTTTTCTTATCAAGGTTGAGAAGAAAAGCCCTGTAGAGGAGGAGGAGGAGGAAGAAGAAGAAGAAGAAGAAGAGCCGCCTGCCGCTGAGACACCGGACCTAGACGAGATTCCTTTCGAAGATGAAGAACCTGCTGCGGAGGAGACGTCCAACACAGACGTTACTCCAGCTCCTGCTTCAGACGCCGTTAACCTCAAAGTTAGCCAGGGCAAGTTTACTTCTGAATGTTCATCACATAACCTTCACTGATAGAATGAACGTTGATGGAGCAAATCAAATTGGGGTCAAGTTCTTCTAAAGGAGCTTAAATGTTTACTAATGACTTCATGCATGCTTTTTCGTTCAGACATTGATGGGCTGATCACCCAGGCTCTGCTGACTGGGGATTACGAAGCTGCTGTTAACCTCTGTCTGCATGATAACCGAATGGCTGACGCCATCATCCTGGCTATTGCTGGAGGTCCCGAGCTTCTGGCGGAGACTCAGAAGAAATACTTCAGCAAAACTCAAAGCAAAATCTCTAAGGTGAGGTCATGTAGTACCACACTGGACATGTGTTGCCACTACTGTGTCTTCTGCTATAGGAGTTATTATAAATGAGAGATCTGTCCTTCTCCTATACATTTTTTATAGTTCATTTTATAATGAAATGTTTTATGCAGATTTCCAAAATACACTATATTGCCAAAAGTATTGGCACCCCCTTCTAATGAAAGGTACAAATATTAATGTTTACGCATATAATGATATTGTAGGGGATTGTAATGTTATAGCAACAGTTTGGACAGCACCCTTTTCTATTCTAACATGACAGTAGGGCTGGGCGATATGGCCCAAAAAATTATCCCGATGATTATTTTCATATCAGTCGATATCGATAATTATCACGATAAATGTCAAATCTTTATTTCTTTCAAGTTTAAAGCCAGATTTTTGCTCCAAAGTGAAAGTTTTAGAAACCAGACCATTAATTTTCCTAATCACAATAATTATCTAAATAGATATGTATTTCTTAGTTTCTGCATGTTCTAATGAGTTAATATTGTTTCAAAATCAAGAAACCGGTTTGGGTTGCCTCATAATATTAATGATAATATTATCACTTTTTGTCTCTTAGAAATACACATTTGATCGTAGCTTGAGTTAGGATGCAGTAACATTTTTGTTCATTATCAAAATCAGTAACATCTGTACATCGGTAACATCTGTAGCAATCTCAGTTTTATATGGTATAATGTATTCTGACCAAGGTTTTTTATTTATTTAGCATTGGTCCCCTATAGTAGCATACAATTAAATAATGATAAACAGTTAAAACCACACATAGCACCTCAATAACATGGTCAAAATATAACTAAATGGTTTTTAAGTAGTCTATTTGTTTGAAAGACAGTAGTCTAAAAACATTCAGTATAAATGCACACATGCTATAGCTGCCTTAACCACACATACTTTACTATAATTATATACCATTACTCCTGGAATAATATTAAATGTGAATATCCCACATTTCTGCCACAATACCACAGTGCAGTGAGTGTTACTACAGTAAATCCATGGTAAATAATGGCGATGTGCATATTGAAAAGCCTTCTGACTGTCTCGTTGCACAGTGTTTCTCATGTTCGGCTTGTGTTCTCACATTAGGCGTGCTCGACTTAAAGCGGCGCTGCACAGAATGGTCAGTGTATGACATCAAAGTACCGCGAGAGCGATAAGAGCAGATGAAACCTATGCTTTCGAACGGCTCTCGCGGTACTTTGATGTCTTACACTGACCATTCTGTGCAGCGCCGCTTTAAGTCGAACGCGCCTACTGACTGGATCTCACAGCACTGCTTAGTGATCACGTGACCGAGTAAACGCATCTGCTCTAGTGAGCTTGTGCCGCGCGGCAGTTTGAACTGTGATCCGAGCGGATAAACGGTCCGTGTGGCGCGATTCAAATGAGTCACGTGGTTTCGTTCCGCTTTTGGCGCATAAACATTATATCGAACATTTTTCGAACTTTTCATATCGTTTAGAGGAAAATTATATCGCGATAATTATCATTATCGAATTATCGCCCAGCCCTACATGACAGTGTCTCTGTGTATAAGACAAGGATCAAAGAGAAATGATGATTCAGTCAGTGTGGAAGAACTTGACTGGTCTGCAGAAAGACAACTGAACACCTCTGGTGTGACTTTAAATGAGCCAAAAACTCATCACCAAACACCAATGACTTGTACATATGGGTATAAAGTCATTTCATACACTTCAAAACTGTTGCAACAGAGGTGGAAATACCATTTTTAAGTACATGAATTATGTTTTCATCTTTGTTGCCACAGTTTGGAAGTGCCTTTTTCTCTTCTAAAGAAGGGGTGCCAGTACTTTTGTCCATATAATGAATGTACAAGTCATTGGTGTTTGGTGATGAGTTTTTGGCTCATTTAAAGTCACACCAGAGGTGTTCAGCTGCTTTCTGCAGACCAGTCAAGTTCTTCCACACTGACTGAATCATCATTTCTCTTTGATCCTTGTCTTATACACAGAGACACTGTCATGTTCGAATAGAAAAGGGTCCTGTCCAAACTGTTGCTATAAAATTACAATCCCCTGCAATATCATTATATGCTTAAACATTAATATTTGTACTCCATAGAAATTACTAAAGTAGTCAAACCTTTCATTAGAAGGGGGGGTGACCGAATACTTTTGCCAATATAGTGTATATCGAATGTGTTGAATTGCATGTCTTGACATTTACTCCTGTAGCTCTGATGTCAGATCTCAATGTATTTTAGCTCATTAGTGCTGTGGTGATGAAGGACTGGTTGGATATTTTGGAGACGTGTGACCTGCAGAACTGGAAGGAAGCTCTGGCTGCAGTAATGACTTACGCCAAGCCCGAGGAGTTTTCCTCACTCTGTGGTGAGTCGAGTGGATCTCTTCTGTACGCTATTTGAATATTCAGTATTTGCAATATTTTAATATTCTCTGTGTTTTAGGGCTGCTCGATTATGACGATCGTATTTTGGTTAATATTGTAATCACGATGATTTAACATGATTATGAGTGGGCCATGTGACAAATTTAAATGAGTGATTTATTTAAAGATAGCGATCGATGTATATGAATAATCTAATATAAAATAAAACAACATAGTCTTCACTGTAAGACTTAAACTTAATTTATTATTTATTAAAGCTATAAAAAGTCCTTCAGTCAAGAGCAGTGTGGGGTTTTGAATGTTTGAGTGAAAATTGTAATAATAATCACACGTTGGTGAGCGGAGTTAGCGTAAATAGCCACAGCCAATAAGGCGCGTTATACGCACTTGTAAATACACACTCTTATTTTAAATGCTTAAATACTTATTTTCGGGTCATCGTCTTGAAAGCTCTGTCACAAACATTGTCAAGACTCACAGATGCGAATATACAGCTTCATGTCATCAAGCTGAATGCTCACTAAACACTGACACAGTCATCATGTGTTAAAGCCGTTTCATGACACAAAGCAGTGATATCGAAGCGGGAGAGTTGTTTACTTACTTTATAATTAATCAATAATGCCGTTATTTCCTTCCTTCGTGCCGAGAGCTCGGAAGAAAACATGAGGCGGGATTTATCGCACAAACCAATCACATCCCATCATAACCGATCATATCCAATTATAGCGTGATGGAGGCGTTGCCTCCTCTCACATGACTTACCTCCATTCATCTCAAGCCTCCAGGAAAGTCACCGCACACTTTGGGGTCTCTGTAGAAAGTCTATGGACTATGGAAAGTCTAGGTGACAAGCCAAGTAACTTTACGTGCGGGAAAACATATTTAGTCATATTTGTTTTATTTTTGTAAAATTGATTATTTTCTCATCCAATTTTGAGGAGAGGAGACGCTGCCTCCCTTGCCTCCTCGGAGGAAACGCCCCTGGCACGGATCCAATTTACTGTTGCACATGCGTTTGCATTCATTTATTACATAACCAACAAGGGTTTATGAGAATAATCACTAAGTGCCACATTTTGACAATTTTGGGGCGAAATAATAATTTTATCTAAATGATTGTATTTTCATAATCGTTGGAGGCAGATATCGAACCGGTATTCCAGCTGTATTGATTGCACAGCCCTATTGGCTACTATATACTGAATAACTATATAATATCAGGATTTAGTGATAACTGATAAGGATTTGCCCGATGGCCAGTGTTAAAGAGAAGGGAACATAAACAATTCATATAGAAATCAGATGCGTGTCAATATATTAGATATTATATCTAATATATTGACATAGATATTATATCAAATTGCTTCTTTTTGGCTTTTTAGTAAACGGTGGTTTACAGAACAAAATGTTGCTCTGCCTTTCAATAAATTCAGTAATAATTAATGATCTTATGGATAAAAATCCACCTCCGCTAATGCTGTACCCTATATAGAGAGGCCTAGTTCTTGCACATTACTGTAACGTTACAATTAACAACAGAGCCCAAACTATTCCATTTAGTTGTATTAATGTATTTATTAGATATAATACTCAACACTTAAGTAAAAATTGTATGCATGTAAATTAGACACAAGGCGGTTTTTACTTTAACTTATATATCTAATAATACATTTTCTATTTGTTGTTGAAATGTAATCATTTACACAATGGCTGTCACTATCACTTGTTTTCATGACAGATTCATTGAAACATATTAAATAATTAAGACATGACTAACAGCTTAAGTAAAATATAATGAATATGTTTTCTAATGTAGTGGATATTTAGCAAACAAACGAGCTGTGGACACTGATGACTTGCCTGAGGGAAATGTTATGCTACAGGACATGTTGTTTGCAAACAGACGTTTGTCCATTGACTGAGCGATTACATGAGGCGTGAGAAGTTCATTCACTTTATTTCATGTTAGAACTAGTAGTAAAGAGAAACACTCCACATGAAAAATTTGCCAAAACTGCATTTATCCTTTGAATTTCCTGAAAAAATGGACAGTTTAAAAGATGAGGCTTTGCTTCTTATAGAGAGTAACAATATATAAAACTGGAAGTTTTAAATTAAGTTCTGCACGTGCAGTGGTTAAAACAATGCTGTATTTGTTCAGTGCTCTAGGGCTGTGACGGTGACAGGTTTTTACTATCGCGGTGATAATGGACCAACTACCACCGGTGGCATGGTGTTGTGTATATTTATATATATTTAATTCAGAAACGCAGAAATAAATAAACAAATAAGGCTCAATCATCTATTAACAAACGTGCATGTTTATTTACAGCACTTCTGTCAGTGAACACTCAGCCTGCAAAACACTCAAATAAATATAAAAGAAATACAGTTAAATAGGAAAGTATCCTTAACTAAGAAAGTTAAATGCATCCTGTCTATCTCACGCGATCGGCGCGGCGAGAACCCATTATAATCAGTGATGCTGTCTACACCAGATGAGCGGTACAACACGACAAATCCCTCGCAGTAAACGGTCTTAACCTATTTATGACGTACTGACACAAGGTTCAGATGTCCTGTAGACAGACTCAACCTGTTGTGTTGTGACACGGCGTCCGGTTTAGACACGGTTCACCGTTCCTCCACCGAGCAAGCGGGCGCATTAACTCCTCGACTGCTGCACGCGCTCTCTGTGGAAGAGGAATCAAGCCGTATGTTGCCACATCTCTTGTTAACAGCTTCCATTCATCGCTGTCTCGCTCGAATTTGGCCAGTTTGGAGAAATCCTCACCAATACACACCTGACCAGCCGGGGGTCTGTGACCACGTGAACTTGAAGACACTTGTACAAACACAGATGGGTGACATGAATGGAGATTATTCCAGATCAGCGATTTAATATTTGATTTCCCAACAAGGCCCATTGCTCATCACGAAATAAATATGCTGAATAAACTGTATTTTCTTGCGCTCAAACCTGCCAATCTAAAGGAAGCGCCCTGTATGGCGTTTGAGGTCATTTGTGAATTAGCAGATTTAGTCTAAATAAAACAATTTGCTATTGTTACTATTATTACACTTATATACGAAATTTGGTATTATGCTTGTTATAGTGTGTGTGACGTCACGTGCACTACCGCCGGTGGCAATACACAACTGCGGTGACCGTCACTGCCCTACATGTATCGAATCAAAACTTTCGGTTCGAATACCTGTACTGTTACACCCGTGTAATATATATTTTTGCTTACTGCGTTGCCCAGCCATGTTTTTGATTACGCCATTCCAATATTTTCAAGGGTAGTTATGTGAGTGTTTGATTTATTTTCCTGCAGGTCTGCTGGGCTCCAGGCTGGGGGCTGCTGAGGACACGGCTCTGCAGGCTCAGGCTTGTCTCTGCTACATCTGCGCAGGCACGGTAGAACAGCTGATCTCCTACTGGGCCAAAGCTCACGACTCCTGCAGCCCGCTGCCCACTGCAGGTGAGACGGGACTCCAGCAGCTCACTGGCCCAAGACTGCAGTCCATCGGGATCTAATGCATTGTTGTGACTGTGTTGTTGTCTGTAGGAGCTGGTTGAGAAGGTGGTGGTCCTGCAGAGAGCTGTGCTGAAAGCTCAGGGGGGTGTTTCTCCTGATATGGGTGCACTGCTGGCAGAGAAGATGAATCAATACGCCAGTCTGCTGGCATCACAGGGCAGCTTACAGACGGCCATGTCGTACCTGCCACCAACACTCAACAGGTGACCATCAGAAGTTGTGCTTTCACACAAGAGAAAGATTACCACGTGATGAACTGCTATTGCTTTTGCTAACATGTGTTGAATTATTTCCTATAGAGCTCTATATCAAATTATAATACATTTAGTCATTTAGCAGACGCTTTTATCCAAAGCGACTTACAAATGAGAACAACATTGTAATATTAAAACAACTAAAAACAGATCCAAAACTAAAAGATGAAACTTTATAAATACTACATATACAAATAAATAAAAAAAGACATTAAAAATGACAAATTAAAAACATTTAGTTCTCAGGTCATCTACAAGATGGATTAAAATGCTGATCAAATCAAGAAAGATGAGACATAACACAATGCTAAAAAATAAATAAAACATGTTTATTCTGTGGCACCTAAAAAAAATATTTGGCAACTAAGCTTTTTTGTTATCGGAGCCGATGGCTCCTTACTCGATTTTATTTATTTTGTCTGGAGCCCTGCCTATCCCACCTCAATAGCAGAAGTTGTTTGCAATACTATAAGTACATTGTACTTATTTTTTAATGAAATAACGTAGTAGTTAAGGCCACCTAATATAAAGTGGGGCCACATTTTTTGTTGTCTACACAGAAAAATAAGGGTTTAAAATAGTACCTTTTTGGGTTCAACAGCTTGTCCCTGGAGCAGTACCTTTAAAAGGACATATTTGTACCTATGTCACCCCTCATAGGTTCATATTATGTACCTTAAGGGTACCGTTTTTACTACCTCTAAGGTACTAGTATGTAACATATGTAGGGGTAAAAAAGGTACAATTCATAAACCCTTATATTTCAGGTCAGGTGTTACAGCCAGCTCGTGTGTTTGATGCTTTATTTGTCTTGTAGGTTGCTGTGCAGCAGCTGCGTGATCGTCTGAGCCGAGCTCTGGGTCAACAGCAGCAGTCTGGAGAGAGGCAGACGCTTCCCGCTGCTGTCCCAGTGCAGACAAACACACAACCTCCACAGGTCCCTCAGTATTACCCACAGGTACGAGACACGAGGAAAGCATTGTTTGACTCACCAGCGGCCGATACCAGCGTGTGTTTGTGTTGTGTTCAGGGTAGATCCGCCACTACTGTCACGTCCTGGAGTAACCAAACCCCTACAGCTCTGCCCAGTGTCCCTCGCCCGCTCGTGCCTGCCGCTGACCCGCAGGTACAGACCCACGGAGCCGTGACAGACACAAAACCTGCCGGGTCTATAAACCGCTCTTTTAATAACACCGTTTGACTTTTTGGTTTCTTTGGTCGGTCTCTAGTGGGCTTTGCTCCGTCAGAGCTGTATTTGGGTCTAAACAGTCATGTATCTTTTCTAGTTTACTCCAGTGACTTCCATTATTAGTGCTCTTAACTGTAGACGCATGTTTGTTTGCTTTTCTAAACTGAGAAACAAGATTCATACCTGCAAACTATACACACTGCCATGCAAAGGTTCGGGATTTTTAATGGTTTTTTAAGAAGTCTCTTCTGCTCCTCGGGGCTGCATTTATTTGATCGATAATGAAGGACAAAAACAGTAATATTGTCAATTACAATGTAAAATAATCTATTTTTATACACTTTAAAATGTAATTTATTGCTGTGATCAATGCTGAATTTTCAGCATCGTTGCTTCAGTCTTCAGAAATTATGCTTCCAATCAAAAA
>QVTF01005417.1:0-28696 GCA_003573665.1 Oxygymnocypris stewartii
AAAAAAATCCGTAGTATAGAAGTCAATGGCAACCATCAACTATTTTCTTAAAGATATTTTCTTTCATACTCAATAGAAGAAAGTAAATGATGACATAATTAGCATTTTTGGGTGAAGTGTCCCTTTAAGGCTAACTGAATAGGATAGGATATTTAAAAATTAAATACAAACATGATAATATCTGCCAATAATTTGCCAAACCGGTACTGTTATTAGTGCACCTTTACAACAATATAATTGTTGAGTTTGCTTTGCTGAATATCTGAGTAAATACACAGATCTAATTGTGGAAACACACACACACACGCACACGCGCACACACACACACATTTACAAATGAGGAAAAACAAGGCAAATTCAATACTTTTGTTGGTGCAATTTTGTCATTAGTTGCCTTAATAGCTAACTAACTACAAATGTAGAAATCATTTTAGCCTGACTGAGTTTTTCTGCTTATCTGGAGTGTTCAGACATGATGGATGTGCTTGTGAACAGACAATTAACCACAAAACACCATCAAGGGTAATCTCTTTGGAAGACATTCATATTTACACGTTTGACTCACTACTGAATTCAGATTTGTTTTTGTCACACAGGTAAAGCTACAAGGCATATACAGAATGATAACCAAATAAAAATTCAAAGCGCTTTGCTGTGTGGAATGAGATCTCTCTTCTCACGCAGAGCTGGAAATAGAGACCAGTGATCATATTGAACTAGGCTATGATGATATTAGCGATATTGGGTCAACAATATGCACACTCATATATAGAAATGACTGATCAAAGACTGAAATAGCTCTAAGTAAAGCTACACTAAGTGAATGACATTTTAACCAGCAACAAGAGGCAGTCCCTGTGAACACACACTAATTAATAAACAGTGACATGCATAGAAACCACTCGTTCTATAAAAAAACACCCACAGGGAGAGAAAAAGAGAGTAATACAGAGCAGAATCATGAGATAAGATGCAAACACAACGAACGACCAGTTTATCAGGAGAGAAAGTGAAGACAAAGAAGAGATTAGAATAATGGGTGAAACCCTCTTAACTTTAACTGTACAGGAACTGATAGCCCACCTCAAGACACTTGCAACAAAACTGTGTGATATTCCCTCTGTGTGTGTGTGTGTGTGTGTGTGTGTGGGTGTGTGTGTGTGGGGGGGTGTGTGTGTGTGTGTGTGTGCGTGTGTGTGTGTGTGTGTGGGGCGGGGGGGTGTGTGGGGGGGTGTGTGTGTGGTGTGTGCTTGTGTGCGGGTGTGTGTGTGTGTGTGTGCGCGTTTGTGTGGGGTGTGTGTGTGTGTGTGTGTGTGTGTGTGCGTGTGCGTGTGGGAGTCTTTAAAAAGAAAACGAAAAAGAAAGGGAAAAAAGATAGATATGTAATGATTATATACAGCAACGACATTAAATACATGTATAATGTTACAAAATATTTGTATTTTAAATAATGTGCTGCTCTTTTGAAACATAGTCGTCAAATAAATTCAGAAAAAAATGTATTACAATTTTCACAAAAATATTAAACAGTTATTTTCAAGAAAGATGTATTAATATTATTCATCTTGAAAACAGTTGTTTAATATTTTTGTGAAAATGAAATATTTATTTTCAAAATTTGAATTTGATGACTAGATATTTCAAAAGAAAATTAAATCAAGTAAATAATTTAACTTTACATTTGTAATTATTTACTTGATTGATTTATTTAATTGTAAAACAAAATGTGTATAACATGGGAAACTCCAATCATCAAATTCAGAAATTTTGCAAATACAATATTAGGCAGTTGTTGTTTTTATTTAAATACATTCTAAATGACTCAAAAATTAATAACTCATGATTGTACAACATGAATGTTGCACTCTGTACCAAATCGTCATAAAACCAGCTTCATAAGTTAAAGTGCACAGAAGCGTCTAAACTCAAACTCAACTCTGGTGTATAATTTCTTGCCTCCTCTCCCAGCGTGTCTCACTGTTTTGTCTAGCTTACATTCAGACCCTCTATTAATTTTCCGGTTGCTAAAACACACATATCTCTCCAGTTCGTTCATCACAAGTGGACAGTGGGATTACAATACGGTTAATACAGGGATTTCAAGCAAATCCGGTGGTCTTGAGTGGAGCCCTTGGACCCGTACTCATCACTGTCAATGAATGGGCAGAAACATGAAGTGAGACAAGTGGTAGGAGCAAAGCAAACAAGCCCTCGATGGAGCTCAAGTGTCAAACGAGAAATGGTGGGAGGGTGATGAAGTGCACATGGATGAAGGCGAGAGAGTCAAGGAAGTGAAAACAGATAAAGATGGAAAGATAAATGCCTATTCGTTCAATAAATGTGAGTCTTTGTAGTGGCCGATACCACAAATATGCAGACCGATTAATGGGCCTGTCTGATATATCGGCTGCCGCTTTTCTATAATTCTAAAATAAGAACAGGACGAATAAAATATGTTTTATTTCACCCAAAACTGCCCCCCAAGAGGCAATATATTTATTAGAAATCATGCGTGAACCAATATTCCTTCTCCCCACCACCAACTCATCTAAAAAAATAATAATAATAAAATAAAAAGTGAAGAAAGGAGAGGGGGGAAAATAGAAGATAATACAATTTCAGTCTCCTGCTGCATTAACTCTTCCTGAGGTTACCATAGCAACGGGCTCCAGGCCTAGACATGGTGATGGGGGGGGGGGGGGAGGCCCCCAAGGACAGATGAGAGAGAAAAAGAGAGAGCAGCACAAAGCCTAGGCCAATCATCCCGCTGCCAGCACACTAAGGGTTAACCCATCAACCGCTGCTCCGCATGCTGATGAGTGCAGTCAGACAAACCTTCAAAGACAGAGGAGAAAACACTTTCCTTTACAAGAAATTGATTTAATCACTCAAAAACGAGACATGCAGGAAAGGCGTTGATGATCTGGTTTTAGAATCCCTTCTGAGATGCTCATTAACAAATATTAGCTAATAAACACAAATCCTTCTATTAATCATTCTTGATACATTTTAAGCGGTTGCGTTTTAAATACTGTATAGATGACAATACGACATTTTTTAAACAAAATCCATTCCTTGACAAAGAAACTCTTTGAATTAAAGATAGATAATGTTCCGCCTTTGTTGAACTTCATTCAAGATGAATTACAGAAATGTTCTGTTCAATACAAGTCAAAGAGAGAAAATGATTCTGACTCAGTCATCCCTGAGTACTGTACACTTTTTTGTACACAAGATTTAAACATACTGTACCTGTTAACCTGACTTCATCTGTGTTCTTCATCAAGTTATATAATTTTCGTTTGTACTACTTTTGATATAGTAAACAGGGTAGATTTCACATGATTTTGCCATACATCTACCCACCCATAGTATTTATGTCTGTAATGTATAATCAGGCATCTGAAAAAATTACTAAAATATGATTTAAACAACTTTACAGCTCAATTAACATTTTTAAATATAGAGGAATACATCCAATGTATATTTTTATTCAAAAGTTTGGGTTCGGGGGAAAATTTTCCTTATGCTTACATTCCAGGGTTGCATTTATGTATTTATTTATTTTTAAATACAGCAAATAACTTCATATTGTGGAATATTAAAATGACTTTTCTATTTGAATATATTTTAAAATGTAAATAATTTCTGTGCTTCAGAAATGATTCTAATATGCTGCTTTGCTGATTAGGAAACGTATTATCATCAATGCTGAAAACAGTTGTGCAGTTTAATATATGTTGAAAAACGGTAACACATTTTTTTGATTGTTTGATGAATAAAAAGTTCAAAAGCAATTATTTGAATAATAAAGAGAAAACATTTGTATCATAACAAATGTAACTCTTAATAATATGTAATGCTTTCTTGCTGAACAAAAAACTATTTAACAAAAACACTTTTGAAAAGAAGTGTACATTAACGTACATTATTTAGTTAACAGAGACGAGTTGAAATGTATTTCTTTATTTGACTGTTGATATTTGATACTGCTTAACTTGTACTGAACCCATAACATTCCTTTATAATAGCAGAGGCCAATAAAAATGAAAATCTGGCTGAAAACATTTCCCTTGGGTTATAAAACCATCCTATTATTGTAGTTATGTAGTAATTCAAAAATGTATTTTAATCATAAAACTCGCAAAACCCTCATCTGATAATTGAAATCTAAAAACATCACCTCATTGTTGGTCTGTAAGAACGCCAAAAGACATTTCAAACAAAATTAAAATAACACCACTATCCTCTGACTGAAATGTCATATCATTTTAAACACACGACGCTCACAATAAAGGCAGGCGCATTACAACATTCCTCCTTGAATTCTTTCAGTGTGACTGCTTTCCAAAAATTCCCTATTGGTTTTGAGCAGGAAACTCTGATGAATGAACAGGCACCACAAAGCAGCTAATCCCAGAATCCTCTTTCTGAGCATAAACTATCCAACACACACTTTCAAAGTGTGTCTTCTACACTACATCAATTTGTCACGCCAAAATGGCAGATATTATTGTAAAGTGCACATTTACATGTCATCCGACAACCACATGTGCAGCTCCATAAATAACCCCGAGTCATTTTTCAGCTAGATGGATTGCACTTGGCATCAGATGAAATAAAGTTTTTAGCTTCAGTTAAATTAGTTCCAATTGTCACAGTTCATCCATAAGGAAATCTGATATACACGGCAGCATTAAATAAAATGACATGAATATAATCAGATCTAAGACTTGAACTCTCCGGAGAGTGATCGGCCTTTGAGGTACTGCCCTGAAAAATGTGGCGTGATGGTGAAATGGATGGGAGCGAGGTGTCGACCGGGCAGGTCAGTGCAGACACACTACCAGCGAGCTGACAACCAGCGGCACTGCAGCATCCGTCACTAAGCCAATAGGTCAAAGGTGATTGTGTCTCCAGAGGGTCTAATGAGGAAATATGCCAGAGTCCAGAGCACTGGAGCTCCCTTTAACTCGCAAAAACACTCTTACACATTCACAGTGACAAAGGTTTGGGCCTCAGGAGCTCGAGAGGTCCGCTTGTAATTAATTGGCAGTAGAGGACACTGAAAAGGCTTCGGTCTGATTATGTCGGCTACGGATATCTGGAGATGACGGGATTTGGTTTCTGTGGGATAATCACAGCATGTGTCTTTTTTTCTCGCTGATAATAACGCACCTCGATAATTATACGGTGCACAAGCGGCAAGCTCCTCCAATCAAAGCAAAATGTTATTTACTGTGAACATTCACATGAATTTATTTACAAAGAAATGTCCTTTGATGCACCAAGAAATACACACTGGCTACGTTCCAAAACCTAGTGAGCTGCCTAAGTAGGCGTATTCCCAACACAAAAGCTGTTCCAAATGGAAGGCAGCATTATGATGACTTTTAAGGTAGCTTCAAAATGGTGGAAGAAGCAGTGCTATAATACTCAAGTCCCGATGAGATCCGACTGGGACTCAAGTCCATGTCCAAAACAACATTGTCTGGAGCATTTGGACTCGGACTTGAATCAGAAAATATATCCTTAAACTCGGACTTCCCTGTTGAAAAAAAACAGCTCAAACTAGCTTCCATGCTTCAAAAAATACCTAACCAGCATCTGCTGTTTTTAACAGGGTTGAGAAGTACTACGACACTGTTCATTCAATAGCAAAAAGCGGTAATACTACAGTTTAATCCAATTACAATTATTTTATGCAATATTTCAATGTTTTTTTGTGCTTTTTAAAGAATTGTTTTGAAAGCTAAGCAACATGCTAACACCAAATTCAACTGAAAACAAAGTCGCCCATGTACTTTAGGCAAGGAGATCGTCCAGATTTTTTGTCTATATACAGTAGATTGTTCACAAAAATGTGTGCTTTTGTGCTTAAAAACACAAGACAAAACCCCCCCAGCAAGTTCTAGATATGCTTTTTGTTTTGTTGATATTCTTTTAACTTGAATACTGCATTTTGAAAAAGCTACGTCATACACAAAAGGCTGCAGAAGATGCAAGGTGTGAGTGCAGAGTTCAAAAAAAGTCTGTATAGCATGTTTACATAGAAAACCAATGTAAATGCAGTGCAATGAAATGCAAAAACGTGTTCAGTGTGAACGGCCCCTTAGAAGGCAGCTGCTTATGTAGAAAATAGACAGCTCACTTGATTTTGGCACAGAGCCATTGTATGTTGTGAAATTATCATATTTAGGGCAAGCTTCTAAAGATAAAGGCAGTAACGATAACAAAACAAAAAAGGAAAGCTAAGAAGCAGAATGACCTAATTTTGAAGCATAAATCACAAGAACAAAGGGAGACACAATCGGTGAAGGAAAGAAATCTTTTTTTATTTGGAAGGGAGGTAATACTCTTCTACCTTGATTTTTAGGATAACATGCTGAGTAGAGTCACTAAAGTGATTGTAATTTGGCAGCCTGGGAGGAAAAAGTCTGTACCCCTCTGGCTCAGTCACCTTTCCAGCTGGGTCTCATTTCCCCTGGACACGGAGGATCTCAAATGAACACAGAGCTGACAAAGTCATCAAGGTGACTTTTCTTACATCTATGGAACTCCACTAGGCAGCTCCTTAGAGATTTCAGCTGTTAAAGAATGAGAACGCTTTGGAAATGTCTAACACGGACTCAAATCTTTCACATTGACTAGAGCTAAACAAACAGCTCTAACATTTTCCTGCCATACTGGGGTAAAGGAACGTCAACATCCTGCAGCGAACTCAATACGAGCCAACCGCATCTCACCAAACTCCCCTCAAACTCCCACAATCCAGCAGGTTTAATGTTTGTTGACATGTTATGTCCTACCCTATTTATAGCCTGTGGTTGGACCGCTGTACCGCCGAATGGAACAGCTGCACGCCCATACAGACCCGTGATTGAATACAGGCGAGGGGGAAAGAGCCGAGCGGAGAACGAGGAGAACCTGTTCCACACCTGCTTGAGCCCCCTGGATGGCACTGGGTCTTGGAACAGAGCCGGGGTTACGTGCAGTACAGGGACGAGATGGAGCATGTGGTCCCACATGACCTCTGCAAGACGTTTTGAGCAGATAGCGGATAGTATGCGCTCAATTAATTAATCGTATGACATTTTATCTCTGGTTGGACAACCGCTTAATCTGCTGTACATACTGCTAGTGGTCTAGATAAATATAGATGTACTTTGGCAGTCTATAAATCCATTAGAGTCAGATCAGACTAGATCTTGGTGGCATGATGGTAACAGAAAAGATTTTGCTATGCTGCAAATTCTCACACAGAGCTACACAGGGAAATAAACAAGAAACAGGTGAACATAATCAGCAACCAACAAGAACAGCAACCAAGCTAGAAACCAATAAAACAGAAATTAACCACATAAATGATAAAGCTGATGGTAAATAGCAAAATAAACTTCAAAACAAGAGTCCCAAAACAGAAATCCACAAATAAGATGTGACAGCAATATAGATTTGCACAGCTATTAGTGGGCAAGACTTCTATAAATGTCTGTATTCTAGAAAAGCTTTAATGTGTTTGTTCATCATCAACGTCACAATCGTATGGGTTCGAGTGAGGTTTTTCCAATTAGAATTAAAAGTCAGAATTATACAAAATATGTATTAATATATATAATATAATGATATATTTTAGTCATAAAATCCACCCCTAATCCAGGCCATGTTATTTATTTATTAGTTTATTTATTTATTTACCTACCTCCCTCCCTACATCCCTAAAGGGTTTCAAATTTAAGATTGTCTGTGGTTGGGGTACAGCAGGGAACGCAACCTCCCCCACACCCCCTCAAAAAAAATTTGAATGCCGTCCATATTAGCGTTGTCCTATCACAGCGGTCTCCATTGCTCTGTGGCAACATGTCTCCCTCTAATAGGTCCTATATTGACCACAGAGGTCTGACTGTAGACTCCATCATTTGTTTGATTCTGTTCTTGAAGTGAGTGTTCTCCACTGACCCCCCCCCGCCCCTAACCCCCATAGGCCATTATGCATTATGCATGCCAAACACTTGTGTTTTGTAGATCAGAAATCTAATTTTGAAAAGGGAGGCTTGGGAACCAAACAAGAGTGACAGTTTGTCCTTTGAGTGTGTCTGGAAACATTATTTGTTCATTTGTTCTGTTTTTCTTTTTTTTTGCCTGGCTTTTATCCCCCCCTAGAAGCGAACGATTTGTACGGCCTATTTAAGTATTCCTGCTTTTATTTCCATTTGACATGATCGTTGTCAACATCCAGTCCCAAAGACTTCAAATGAGCACAACTTGTCACATTTATAAGCCGGAATTTAAGGCGAAGCTGACTTTCTTGTTGAGCTATTGTTGAGGGTAAATATTTGATACAAAGCTAGGCTCTTTTGTGTTGTCAAGGTATTCGGAAGATGATAGTAATGGATACGGCTCTGAAAACTTGGGCCAGGTGCCAAATGAAAGAAGTCTGAGTTTAGACTGAGCATCTTCGCAAATTGCATATTTTAGCGAGTGACCGTGCTGGATAAAGAGCTTGTTAGCCAGCAGGAAGCAAGCGGCATCTCCCGTCAACGTCAGCTGGGAAACGCTGCAAATAAACACTTATATTGATTCCTCATGGGACTCCGTCAATATTCAAATTAAATGTGCAATTCAATGCAGGTTTCAACTGAACTCATGTTAAGGAATTGTTTCAAATCTGTTCTCTTACTCCCAAAAAATTGGCTGAGCACCTGATTTGTAATTTTAGAGGCATCGTGCACACAGACTACAAAATCCCCTCTCTGGTTAGTAAAATAAATTCTGCAGTCAGTTCATGTAATTAACAAGGATATTATTTTAATGGGAGTTACAGCGGAGGGACACGGCATAAATAATCATTGTTCCGCAGTCTTTTGATTTCAAAAACGCATTTTATATCCTTTAATGGCCACTGATGCATTCTTCTCACATTACCATAATAAAATACACGACTCGCGTATCACAATATAAACACTATTATTGAGATTTGGCCCTTTGCATTTGACAACAATGGATTTAATGACTGACATTATAACCATATATTAATCTAAAATTACTGCCTCTGTCAATTCAAGAAGCAGGATTTGTCATTGCAATATGTCTGCAGGAATGTGTCTCTCCTGCGTGCGGGGAATATTTCATGACAAAGGAGGGATGCGGTCTATTAAAACAATCCATACAAAACCGGTCTGAGCAACAGCCAATATGCCCTGTCACTCTCTCGACTAGGAGTGAGATGGATGGCTGCTTATACGGGCTTTGTTTGTTTACATACGGCTGTGCGTGTGCGTGGTCCACCGTACATACTGCATGGTCT
This sequence comes from Oxygymnocypris stewartii, assembly GCA_003573665.1. Taxonomy (NCBI): domain Eukaryota; kingdom Metazoa; phylum Chordata; class Actinopteri; order Cypriniformes; family Cyprinidae; genus Oxygymnocypris; species Oxygymnocypris stewartii. Next base: position 9,308 of record QVTF01005417.1, read on the forward strand.
GTATTAAAGCTGCAGTTTGTTCATAAAGCACCGTGACAAGACAAAGAGGCAGAAGCCAACATGCTTCTTGACAGTAGAGTGTGTCAAAGAGAGGCGGATGGGGGTATCAACACACTATAGGCAAACTCGACCCATTTCCCACCCCCGTGGCTGGTAGTGCGGTGGGGTCTGTGGACCACTGAGCCCACCCACACACACGCACACACACACACACACACACACACACACACACACACACACACACACACACACACACACACACACACATGCACACACTCTCAGCACAGCAGAGCATAGATTACGTCAACACTCACTCTCACCAACTGCCTCCTGTTGTGACTAATTGTTTGCTGTGATAAATGGCTGTGAGCATCTGAAGTCCATTACATGGCAACATCTGAAATACATATAGAATTTAATGGTTATATATTGTGTAAAGGTGTTTTTTTTATCTAATAAAACAAAAATGTACATACACTACAATTCAAAAGTTTGGGGATTCTAAGAATCTTTTTTTGCATTTAGTAAATTTATAATGTTACAAAAGATTTACATTTCAAATCAATGCTAAAAAACAATTTTAAAAAATGTATCACGGCTTCCACAAAATATATTTAGCTGCTTGACTGTTTTAAACTGATAATAATAAGGAATGTTTCTTGAGCAGCAAGTCAGAAGGACCGTGTGACATTGAAGACTGGAGTAATGATGCTGAAAATGAACTTTGCATCACAGGAATAAATTACATTTTACAATACTTTCAAATAGATGGCAGTTATTTTATGTTGTAATAATATTTCTAAATATTACTGTTTTTATTGTATTTTTCGTCAAATACACATGGCCTTTGGTGAGCATAATAGACCTCTTAAAACTATTAAATATAAACAAAATATATATTTATATTTTTAATGGTAGTGCACTACATAACACATTACCTCATATTCATGCTTATTAAACCAGCATAAGTTGTGTTTTTATGTGCTGGTATTCCCCCTAACTTCTTCATGACATTTATCAATTATCAGCCATAGCATGATAATAATTATTTTATCCTCTGTATAATTTAATATAATGTATTCCTATTAATTATGGCCAATACCCATTTGCTTCTGTCATGTTTATTCAACTCCACCCACAACTAGAGCTCACAGAAAATCCAGTTTCCCACTGATAATTACAACACTGCGGTGGCATTCATGTGTGATCATCTTGTAAATGTGATTATTCTGTGATGACTTGAAGGCAGTGTTTGGTCACACACATATAGCGCACCTTCTTCAGATGTGCTACCACTCTTCAACACATCCCTCTCACTCAAGCATCTGCAAGGAGGAGCTGAGAAAAAAGCCGCACAATTACTGCTAGCGCCTCTAGACAACAATCTGGCCTTATGAGCCTTCACCATTATCACAGCCGTCTGTTTATTGTTGGGTGCTTTGTTCTGATGAGTGTTTCACTTGCATGCATACATCAGGGATGTGTTTGTATAACAGGGTGAAACATACAACCTCTGAGTCTGAGGTTGAAATGCAATGACAGTATTTGCTACGTTTTTCTATTCTTTGTAAGCCTTCTGAAGCATCTGACCTAGTCTCAGCCCACAAACCACCAACAGACCATCACTGACCATCTGATGCAAGAGTTCACAGGTTTGTATCAGTCTGTTGGACACAAAGTCTTATCCACAAGTTCCTGTTAGAATGGACATTTTTGATAAAGAACCAGTTGGACAGTTGGGCCAAAGTTAGCAGTGTCAAATTGTTGCTAGATTTTCAATAGTTTGTTCAGAGATGTCCTAATCACATCTGTTGTTCAGATTAATTCCCAAACTCTGTTCTGTAATCTATACATCTTTACAAGTATTGTCAACATTTCTACCTGGTCTCATGGCGCACTTTTTAGTACATATCACTGCAGTTTCCAAAATAAATGAACACTAGCATGCGTAAAGCATGAGTAAAACTCAAACGCCTTTTATTCATTTTCACAGAAATGTACAGTTTTGATTAATAAAGCGTAATTTTCGCACAATTACTTTAAGAATACCATGTTATGACTTCAAAAAAAGAAAACTGATGCTTTTGAACGTTAGCATCACACATGTCCAGCATCATATTTAGGGGTTTTCATAGATGGTAGATTTGCTCGGTATTTCGCAGAGTACAAAGTTGTAATTGAGAGGTGAGGAGATTCGGTTCGAATCCCGTGAAACTACCGTTTGACAAAACAGTTCAAATATGCATATAAGGAAGTTCAGATTGCATGGTTGCATCAACAAATGTGTTTTTATATCAGTTTTGCATTTGTCAACACTATCGGGTAGGTTTAGGGTTGGGTTTGATTTAGGGCATATTTCTAACATGATAGAGCATTCATATTTAACGTCGTATATTTGAATTCTGAACCGCCTCAATACGTACCTGAAGCAACGTAATAAAAGCACAGCAATATGTACCTCTATCAACGTAATAAAAATGTGCCAGGGTTTACATATTGAACCTGTGTTTTGCACAACTCAGTGGACATTTATCTTTGAACCTGTGGCAAAATGTGCAGTAAGGTACGTAAAAATGCTAAAAAGTGCCCCCAGGTACGTTTATGCCATGAGACTAGGCTTCAACATTTCCATTGAACAACCTTTGTACCTTTGTTTTTCGAATTTTGCAAATGTAGCAAAGTCATAGTCTGATCGTCCTTGTCGCCTTACATAAACATGTTTTCCACTCTAAATTCCACTATTATTTTACAAGGAATAAAACATATTAGGAAATTAGCAAATGTTAAAATAAAGTGAACAGAAAACAATCGTGCACCAGACTTTGCACAAACAAAGTATTCCACTCACTGTTGCGATCTGGGTATTAAGCTGAATTAAAACAAACCTGTTACAACACACGCTCGTAGTTACTTTACGCTTTGTCCAATGGGAAACGGAATTGAATCACATTATACAAATTCATATGAAATTGCTACCTTTTAAAATAGTTGCATTTTCTCATGAGATCTGGTTGCCAGTTGGCATAAATATATTATGAAATTCAATGTGGGAATCAAATTAGAAAATAATGCAGATAACCGAGCCCATTGTGCACTATGTCTTAATGTGGCCTACTGGAGGGTCTGAAGTGTCCGAGTCAAGATCGAGGCATGTAGAGCGTCTAAAGCAGGGGTTCTCAAAGTCTACATTCAAAGGTCCAAATCTGAATTTTCATCAGTGTCAAAGGTCCGAACCGGAACAATTGGTTATTACAAAAGTTTATTACAAAACTTTTTGATAAATATACATAAAATGCGCTAAATCAAATCACATAAATCAACACAAATTGTTTGAAAAAATAAAGTGCCCTTTGCATTCAAAATACATTAATAACAAGTGCAAAAGTGGCAAAACAATTCATTTAAGTGTCAGCATTAGAGGTCGACCGATATGGGTTTTTCTAGCGATCGATGGGCAATATATGATGCAGACTTGTTGGCCCGAGATATTTCATCTCATTAAAGAAAGTAGAGTAATTGTTTATTGCTGGGCAAAATATGGAAGTAATGGTGGTAGTAGTAACCTAATTCAAATGAATAATACATAGCTCAAAACTTAAGCACCTTCTCAAAACATTTCGGAAGCTTTTTGTTTATGTTTGCTGGTAGACATCAGTGTTCCCCACAGACTTGCAAATGCAAAATAATTCTCAGCCAGCAGATGGCGATGTTGGAGCGCAGATATAATGGTTTCCCCGGTAACGACTGTAATCAAATAAGCAATGCGCTCACAAATGCTACATTACAGGAAAGACAAAATTAAAACGACATCGAGCTTTTCTGAAAATGGTTGGTTCTTTTCAAAGATACATTCCCATAAAAACCCATGCGCCACATTTCTATTTAAGACTTTTATAAGTCTTTTGGAAAATGTATTGTGTTTTGATATAGTGACGGGCCACCACAAAAAACTAAATTAATGGGAAACACTTGGACACTGCTATAAGTCAAATGACCATATATGTGATAATTTTTTTTTTAAATAAACACTCTGTGAAATCTCACCCGATTCCATCAAACATCATACGTTCACTGGATGTCATGACAACTAATGTCTCGAAGGAAAACTTTGAATATATCGGCTTCGCTTTCATTTCGGACCATCTCCAAAAAGACGTAAAAAAACTAACAAATGATTAGTTTAACATGCGTTTATAAAAGTAGGAAATATAATTAACGCTCTTGAGATATGAAATGGAGGTGGGTCCGGATTAAATTCCCTCCGGATCCGGAACAGGAGTCTGGACTTTGAGAAGCACTGATCTAAAGTGTTAAAGTCAAGACAAAGACCGGAAAAGGATTGAGTCCAAGTCAAGACAGATGCTGGAAGAGGGTCTGAAGTGTCCAATTCCAGATCGAGACCTAAAGATAGCAAAGTCTGAGTCAAGGCTGAGAGATAAAGAAGGTCTAAAATGTTGAAGTCAAGACAATTGACAAGGACTGAGTCCAAGTCAAGACAGATACTTAGAAGAAGGTCTGAAGTGTCTGAGTCAGTGCTGACACCTGAAGAGTGTCTAAAGTGAGGTCATGGCCAGTACAAGAAGAGGATTGAGTCCAGGTCAAGAAAGAGACCAGAAATACGTTGAGTCTGAAGAGGGTCTATAAATGTCAGAGCCAAGACTGAGCCCAATGCTCCCGAGTCCAAGACCATGAAAAAATTGTTTTGAACTCTGTCTTCAGATGGACTCGACAACACCGGTTGATTATTAGCAGTTGTCATACAGTACACTGTATTGTACAGCCTCATGAACAGTGACTAATGGAAGAATTATGCTCTGAACATAACAAACAACAAACTGTGGTTTGGAACACAGGGAAAAATAATTTTTGAAAACAGCTTGGATGCCAAAACATCAAATACTTTACCCATGACTTCACATTCCACTATGAGTCCATTCACAAACCACTTAGATCAAACATAGATTTACAGAATTTATGAATTATGCCCACAGCATGTTTCTGATCCCCACATCAACCCATGTGAACAAGTGAAAGAGGTTGCACTGGTGCGGTGGGCTGTTAGAGCCCCCCTCCTCATCTTTACTCATGGCTGCCAGGATACCCTTATCTCCATCCACAGGGCCTGTGCTATCTGCATCCCCCACCCCGACCCGCCACGGTTACGCCAGAGCGGTGGGGCCGCAGACTCCAGCTCACGGAGCAGCGTAGGACCTGGCATTCCTGTAAAGCTCAGATACCATTCAGGGCCCTCATTCAGGAAGGCTGCCACAGGAAACGGGCCCTCACCCGAGACCGAGAGGCCCACCACAGTCAAACTGTATACTAAATACATCAACACACTTCCAGTACAATCTACTCAGGGTCTTAATAAAATGTTTCGTCAATGATTGTGTCATCATTTTAACATATTAACACCATAACTGTCTTCGCTGCACTGATGATAACACTTCCTGAAGTCAAGTAATGTGCAAATAGCGTAGCAGGTTTTGACTTATGAATACTTAGGGTACCAAACTCAGATATCTGACAGAGCAGTTTTAGTATGCTTTCGTATTAAAAATGTCTGAAAAATCTAAACAGCTGGCAATAAATTCATGAACTAGTTTCTACAACTCCAGTTCCTTATGTACATGCTATTGAAAATCGTTCACAATCACTGATATATCAAACAAGACACACTTCTTACTAAGCAAATGCTGTCTTTGTTAATGCATTGTTAAGATTGCTTGACTATGCTGTAGGGTGGATAGTAACACATTTGTAGTTTCATATCGATTCCTATGTTTTCTGGATTGCTGGGCATCAATCAACAACTGCTGACTGCGTCTAATATGACCCTAACGAGAAAGTACAATGTTAATTGGTAGCATAAGCATAGTTTGGCCTGATCAATATTACTGAGAACCAGCACACACACACACACACACACACAGACTGGCTTTGGTATAGTTGACACTTCCTCTAAAGATTTCTTTGCCCAGATAGCATGCGTCTGTTGTTTCCTCTCTCTCAGCCATTCCTGCCAATATCTTTGTTCTTTTGTTTTTGCTTGCTTGCTCTATTCATGGATTTGTGTGTAATTGCTATAAATCAAGGGACAATTAAACTTACATTCTGAGAGAAATCAACTCATTGTTTCCAATCAAACACATGTAAATGACTATTCCGAAGGTTTGTTCATTATTTGCAGTGCAAGACCCTGCCAATAAGTAAATTCATTTGGAGAAACAATTCCCCTAAGTTAAAACTGGATGTCTTCACATCCTCACAAATAAGATTTCAGCCACAACTTCAAGTTCTGATTGGTTTTGATGGATTTTACCAGCAGTCAATGTTCTTACAGAAAATAGTGCACAGAGGACTGACTCAATTTGATACCCAAGGTATTGAATCAAGCAAGTCTGAATATGCAGGTCAAGACAGCCGTGACAAAATACGGCTGTTCCACAGTTAAAATGTGTTATATTGCTGTAAGTTGTTTCTTTGTTCTTTCTTCTTTATTGTATTACAGTTTAGTAGAATAATTACCAGCAGATAATGTTTCCTAGTAAAACTAATTTGGAATAATATTCACTGTAAAACATGGCATATGAATAAACTACATACTGTATGTGACCCTGGACCACAAAACCAGTCATAAGTCGCTGGGGTTTATTTGTAGCAATAGCCAACAATCCATTGTTTGGGTCAAAATTATAGAGTATTATTTTATGGCAAATATCATTAGAATATAAAGTAAAGATCATGTCCCATGAATATATTTTGTAAATTTCCTTACATAAATATATCAAAACTAATTTTTTTATTAGTAATATGCATTGCAAAGAACTTAATTTGTACAATTTTAAAGGTTATTTTCTTAATATTTAGATTTTTTTGCACCCTCATATTCCAAATAGTTGTAACTAAGTCAAATATTGTCCTATACTAACAAACCATGCATCAATGGAAAGCTTATTTATTCATTCAATAATTTACTCGTATGACTGGTTTTGTGGTCCAGGGTCACATTTATACAGTAAAAAAAAACGGAGCTATCTGTTTTTGCAAATAAATTCTTCACATTCAAATCACATTCAGCCAAGTGACCCAGCTATAAAGAAAATTTAAAAAACAATTATTTAATTTTGGAAATGTATAATCTTGAGTATACAGTACATAAAAATCAGTGGTGGACAAAGTACACAGATCAAGTACTTGAGTAAAAGTACAGATAGGTATAATAAAATATTACTCCAGTAAAAGTAAAAGTACTGCTTTTTCAATTTTACTCGAGTGAAAGTACAAAAGTACTCAATTTTTCATGTACTCAAGTAAAAAAGTACCGATAGACAGATTTATTTTGCAATTTTATATGGACTACTTTATGTAATTTTATATTAGCACATATTTTTATAATCCTACTGCCCCAAATACCTGGGTTTTTCCCAAAATAACCACTATATAGAGTCAAGATATATATTTTGTTGATATGGACTACGTTGATGAGAGTGATGTAGTAATGTTCACTGTGAAGCTTAAACTGCCATGTACCTGAGAGAAAACAGATTTCACCATCTAATTTTCACCAGGAAGAAAAAAGTGTTTTAGAACTTGTTGTTTTGCAGAACGTCAGTTATATATGACATGAGAATTAGGCCTGAAATTAGGAAGAACATTTAAGGAAAATCTAATTATATTTTCATAATGATTTTTTATTCTTCTCAAACCTTGTCTGTGGTGTAAAAACACCCCTGGCCAAATGCCCCCAGAGGGCATCACTTCCCACTCTGATAATTACTGTAGTTACTATGTTCTGAACATCACATCCTTTCTTTTTCCCTCAGATGGAATCTATCTAGGTGGCTGAATAAAGATATTTGGACTTTATATCTAAAAATTTCCTCAACTTAGCACCAGCAAGCTTGTTAGCTAGACAGCTAGCATCAGCTAACGATATTTACTTATTTTCAGTATGGTTATGAATAAACATTCATATCCGTCTACTCGGCTAGTTGATCTAAACAATATAAAAATGTATACTGTTGATAAACAATATAAAAACAGACGTCACATAGGTCTAAATGCATAGCATTTTAATAAAACTGCTAACGTTACAGCAGCGGGGAATATTAACGTGCATGAGTTATTTTATTTAATCTGTGTTACTTTAATGTTTAGTTTTTTTACCTAAAACATAACGTTAGAGACACTGATGTTGATCTGTCTGCATTCAAGCATTTCAGTGGGCTTAAATAGATCACAGCAGATTTAGTTCACAAACAACTGACAGTTTTGACCTAAATATTATTTTCAGTTACAATAATTAATCCCAAAAATTCGACATTAGTAACTTACTTTTCGCAGCAGCTGTTGTGCGCCTGCGCGCACACACACAAGATCTCCCGGTTCTTTACTCGTGAGTTCAGTTCACTGAAGGAGACTCGCTCTAAACGGATCATTTGAATCAGTGAGTTTTCGACTCGAGAACAGCTGCAATCGGATCATTGCAGTTCGTGAATGAATCGTTTGTTGCGATTTGCGAACCGAGGTTCATTGAAAAGAATCAGTTTGTTCATGAATCAGACACCGCTTCTGCGTCTCGGAGAATATAGAGCTAGCTATACTGTTTACAAAGTGGATAACCAATTTTCAAGATTCCCTAAATTACAGTTGTTTTTGTACCAAGAAACGTGAATTTTCAGATAGCACTATTTATCACTGAAATTCCATTATCGCCAACCATCATGATAACGTCCCAGTCTCCAACACATAGCTCTTGACAAAGAACCCATCAACTCCGCATTGTGCACTAGAGAGGCATTTTGCACTTAATTAAACAAGCTTAAAATTAGTCAGAGTCCATCAGGAAATAAGAAGCTCTGAGAGCTGAGGGCTTTCCAGAACATTCCTAATCTGTTGAACGCCACAGACAAGAAAGTACTGAGAAAGTTCTTCAACTTCAGATAAATCCAAGGTTACCAGAGCGCTTTTAAGTGATGATCTTTCCCCCCCCCCTGCTTTTGTGCCAAGCAAATGAGCTTCTGTCTCTTCATAAGAATGGAGTTTTGAGGTAATGAGATTTATGCATTGTGTAGCCAATTTTTTTCTCATCTAGACTTGTGCATTTGGAAGCTGGTGTGGATGGTAATTATAGTATACATTATTATAACCCCCTTCACTCCTCCGCACTCTTTTGGTGGTTAACTGCTTTTGATAACAAATGAATTAATGAAGCTTTACAGGACAGTCGAAGAGGATCAGCGAGTGTAGGAGAGAATGAGCTGGAAATGGAGAGAATGACAGCGAGAGAGAGAGAAGTTGGCAGATTACGACTAAATGGTGGCAGGATAATGGTAATTTTGCCACACTCTCCTCTCTCTCGGACTGTGCTAATGGCTTCATTAACACGTCTACTATCCAGCGGCCCACAGAGGACAATGTCACATCCATCTTTGTCATATCACAATAAAACCAGCTAAACGCAACTGGCCTATCAGTCCAGGTGCTGAAGGAGGCAAGAAATGAACAGAGGGAAATCAATAGTGAAATATCAATGCGGGTAAAGCTGCGAACATGGAAGCCAAGCAGGCTCCCGCAAACAGAGAAAGTGCCGGATTGATCTCTAACAGGTATGTTGCTCACACTTTGGGTAATAACTCAATGCCATGGCGGAGGAGGAACAGCACGCTGGGAGAAACAGCTACGTGCCATAAATCACCAGAGCTGGGCTCTATTGCCGTCAGCGGCGAATTGATGACGTTTTCCTCTGCCATCTAGATCATTCCTCTGTTGACTTCTGAAGCCCTGGCTTCCCGTATGCTGCTTTATGGGCTATTTTAGCATGATGTCCCCCCATGGTGCTTCTGTAACTAAAAGGTTTGATTTTCCAGGCGACGGGAGGACGTGAAAAGCCTGCAAGGTTCACGCGGCTACAGAAACTCTGGGGGAATTATCTAAACATGGAGTCAAAGAGTTAATGCAGCCCTAATGTTAACGCCTTTGTAGTTCTAACCCATTCAGTTTAACAAACTAGTTGTAAGAGAATGAATGCCCAGGTAAACACTGAAGCAAATTATTAGCTTCAAAGCCGCTTTGACTTAGTGACTTGGTGTCACAAAGACAAGAGTTATTACCACTGCTCATGCTTACCATAAAAGTTAATAAATAAAATTAACTGCATAACTTGTCCTGCACTGTTATACATGAATTCAAAAAGTTTTGCAATTAAAAAAATTGTATTATATTATATATTAATAATCATTTAATATTTTTATATATTTAAAAAATATAATTTATAAAAAATGTATTTATTAAGAACAAAATGATAAAATAACTATATTTAAAAACATAGTATTTTCATGCAGTTTTAAAAAATATAAATTTATAAAAAAAATTATGTATAATAATGTCAAATAACTGTTTTTTTTCATTATAATTTTCATTAAAAATATATTTTAGAATTATATTTGAAATTGTAATTACTATAAATGACTGATTATAATAAATATATTAACACTTCCATTGCCTTAAATTCGTTAATACATTAGCTGAAAAAATGATGGTATATGTCTAAAACATTAATGACAGTTTTTTGTTTTTGTAAATCTATTGTTATTGATGCTACCAAAACTATTTTGATTATAATTGCCATCACAGAGAGGCACAAAATCACTCTCCAGAACGTTTTCATTCACCGTTCCTGGCTGGTGGACTGAACTTCCCACTCTCATCCGGAACTCTGAGTCCCTGACCATTTTCAAGCGACACCTGAAAACTCATCTCGTCCGTCATCACTTGACTTCATCTTAAAAAAAAACAAAAAACACAAAAAAAACTTCACTCCCTTTCCTTACCTTTGCTCTCTTTTCCCTAAACTCTCACGTCTGGCTAGAATTTGCTCTGAACAATGCCTAAATTTGTATTACAAGCATTTCCTGTGTCGGTTTGCCTCTTTATAATGAATTGCTTATTGTATTCCTCAAATGTTAGTCGCTTTGGATAGAAGCGTCTGCTAAATTAGTAAATGTACATGTCAATGCAATCAATCAATCAATCAATCAATTACTTAGACCGCATGTTCTGTCAAGATCAAAAATACTAACAACCAATTTTGCAACCAAATGTTTACATTTCCAGTGCATTAAAACTTCTGTCAATTGGCCCTAAACTCTCTTATATTGGCCATAAGTCAGCGGGCCATGGACTTACACTGACAGCCAAATCATCTAGTGACTGCAACATCACAGAAACAACAGCAAAACAACTGATCCACCCTTCCACTCAGAAGCACTAACACTCCCGTATTCCTTTCACAAGAGAAGACACATGGAGGTAATGAAGACAAACGTAACAGATGAAACCAAAGGGGGGCCGATTCATGTACAACTGTGTGTAGCACCAAGACAAGTGTTACAGCAAACACATTCCTTGAGAAATTAGAAATTCAGAAATAAAAAAAACAAAAGCTTCTGCAGAAATAGCACCACCTGCTTTGATTGAATGATTCGTGCTGTGAAGGCTTCTGAGGTGTGGGGAAAACACTGCTATTATGGCTGTTATTATGCAACAGTCGACCATAACTCAGCTCCATGCAACAACGACGGTGTCAGCACGTCAAACCTGTTCATTGCTGTTTATTTATGCATGAATATGCAATGCAATACTACATCAGCAGCTGGCACTCTCCTACCTGAGAATGAAAACGCCTGGCACTCAAAGCCGTCACATAGACACAGAGGAACATTATGTTGAAGCTCTTGATGGAATAATACAGCGTTCTATAAACATCTTTGTAGAAGACGTGCCGTCTAATCTAAGCAGACTGAAGTAATAGAGCTATTTTGCCACATTCACAGTGATATGAAGACGTGTGATGTGAAAGATTTTTATAAAGGAGAAAGACAGATAGATGCAATCAATAATGTACAACAAATAGGCTGTGGAGCACTTTGAAGAGTGATTGCTGGGGTGGCACTCTTTTTTGTTTATGACTTTCACTGAATGGTGAAAAAAATGAAAAGATGCTCCTGAATGATTTTATTGGGTCGTTTTTATGTTTTAAGGCATACAATATTAATACAACATACATCTAGTAATTTCTATCTAGTCTTGCCAATTAATTAAATTAAATTATTATAAGACAAATTTATATTTAACATTTAACAATGTCATTAATAATTATGACATAAAACATATAACAATATAATTATAGCGTAAATATTAATAATAATAATAATAATAACAATAACAATTATTATTAGTATTATTATTAAGACAAAATAATATTTAACATTTAACAATGTAATTATTTTAATAATTAATTAACCAATATGATCAATATTATGAGATACAGCATATAACAATATAATTTAATAGTGTAAATAATAACAACAACAATAATAATAATAATAATAGTAATAAATGACAACAATGACAACAACAGTTATTATTATGATTATTATGATTATTATGATAGTTTTAAGTCATAAAATATGTTTTCAAAACAAATATATACATTCCTATCTATCTGGCCGAATAATAATAATAATAGCTGTTGTTTTCATTGTTGTTATTTATTATTATTATTATTATAATAAAATTATATTGTTTTAGGAAAAAAAAGTTCAAATGTAAAAGTATCTATTTCTATATATTGTGATATTTTGTCCAAATAAATAAATACACTGTAAGAAAACATTTCTCTACAAAAAAATAAGTAATTAAGCAGTCGCCTTTGCATAATAATGCTGTTAAGGTCATGCGAAGCATTAATTCAGTCAAGTTTCTTTTTGACTGGTGGAGTCTACTTTCCATTATCACCTTCAAAGCTAAATGTCCAGCTCAAGCTAGCATCAAATTGTGGACGTGCTGCTCTCTAGAACTTTCTCCCCTCTGGTGAGATCAGTCTCCATGCATCTGTGGCCCTTTTGTTACTCACAGCTCTTAACAGCTCTATGAGTTTCTCACAGGGAGATAGTCTTCCATTTAAAGCATTTTGGCTTCAATTCATTTTCTTATCTCAGCGTTTCTCTCCTCCTCTGATAAAGATGTGTGTTTCTTTCCGATCTTTATCAAACAAAAAAAAGCCAGGGGGACTTTCAGAGCACTGGAGCGGCTAGAATGACAACACTCTTAGTAGATTTTTCAGCCACGTTTAGCTCCATGTGAATGAGCCATGTTTAATGGGACAAATTAGCATGTGCTGTGAAAATAGGGGGACAGTTGGACGTGAATGACAGAGCTCCATGTGATTGTGATATTTGGCAGGCGCGTCTGCTCTTTAGCGCTTATGCAGCTCCCAATAAACAAGGTGAGATTTCATTTTTACACGCTGAAGCCAAACGCTGGCCGCTGTTTGCTCAGTCCTGACGCTTCAGAATGTGAACGTCAACACACAATCATATCTGGACACCAACACACATATACTCATGCCTCCCTCTCTCACAGAGACATCATGACCAATCAATCAACCAACGAACGAACAAACAAACGAACAAATGAACAAACGAACCAACCTATCTATCTATCTATCAAATTGATCGATCGATCAATCAATCAATTAATTACTTTATACATTACTTTATACATTACACTGGCATCTTTAAAAAAAAAAAGAAATGAAGTAAAAGTTTTATTCTGTACCCCTCTAACAAATCAAAAGATGTGTTATTTTAGTATCACTGAGATTGTATTATAATTTTTGTTAATATTTTTAATTAGATTTGTTTATTTAAAAATATTCATTCATTCATGTGTGTAACTTTTTTAAATTTATTTATTTATTTATTTATTTTTTATTCATTGCCACCACATCCCAATACAAATACATGCTCATAATTACTGTCATCAAGTTACGTGGCAAAAAAAAAAGAAAGAAAGAGATTTTGATGTAATAGGAAACAAAAGTCGGAAGTCTCATATAAAATGAATCAAGGAAACAGAAACGTTGAAACAACAACAACAAAGCATGTTGTTCCAGAATGCAGCAGTGCAGCTGATTCTTGCATATGAATACGTCTCAGGAATCAGATTTGTGTGTATTTGGTACTGAGCAGGAATATTTTCAGAATAATATTCAACCATCTTTGTCACAGTGCTTTGGCAAAATGCCCACACATAAAACAATGCTCCAATAATAGATTATGCAACTGTAAAACACATATAAAGTTTGGTATTCAGCACATAACTCTGAGAGAGAGTCTTAAATGACCCCCCACACTGCTCAACTGTCAAGAATTCAGCTTTGTTTTCTTCCAATAAGCATGAACTCGAGCAATAAGTAATACACGTGTCTCTCGCTTTCTGAAACAAGAAACATCTGAATATTGTTCATTCGAGACATTCATTAATATTAGGCCTTTAAAAGGAATGTGCAATTTCCTTCGGCTTACACCAAGCCAACAGCAAAAGGTCAGTCCAAAAGACAAACTGATTCATCTCTCAGAAAGAAATGAGATTGAAAAAAGTGCTCTACAGATGCCTGCGTGGCTGCATTGAATCATCATATTTGTCATAGAGTGCTTTCAGTGGAGGCAGTGACCTTTGAGGTAGTGGAGTAAATTGCTTCATGGCATAAAGGTAAGCTAGAAGCTTGAAGCATGAAGCTTGATTAACCTGAATATCTTTAGACGGAATCCAGCCAATCAGACGGCAACGGAAGTCTGCCGACAAATAAGAACGGCATTCATTACGGATCTGCCGTCGCTGTTTCATTGCACACCGATCTGTTTGCTTGACTCATTTGATGTGAGCAGGGCAACTTTGATGTCTCTTATTAAATACTGAAAGTCGTGTCCAACATCCATGACCAGCAGCACATTTCTGCTATAGCTTTGATGGCATGTTCAAAAGTGTATATCATTTCAATTTAATTTAATACATTTTTGTAAGGAAATTAATACTTTTACACTGCAATGATACATTAAATTGATCAAAATTGACAGTAAGACAGATAAATGCTGTTGTTTTGAATTCATCAAAGAATCATGAAAACATGTATATTTAGCTGCACAACTGTTTTCAACGCTGATAATAATCATAAATGTTTCTTGAGCAGCAGAATGATTTCTGAAGGATCATGTGACACTGAAGACAGGAGTAATGATGCTGAAAATTCAGCTGCGCATCACAGAAATAAATTACGTTAAAACACATTCACACAGAAAACAGTTCATATCTAATTGTAATAATATTCTTGTTTTATTGTAATAAAAAAATAATGAAAAAAGTTGAATAATCTTTTAAATATCAAAACATATGCATGGTTTATGTATTTTAATTGCAAATAAAATTACCATTTGCTTGGATTACAGTTTTCAACAAACCAATACAAAAAAAAAAGTTAATTGTTTTCACAATTTTGAACTTGCTTTATGACAAATATGCAACACATTCAGTTTGTTAGTGTATGTTAAAACTGTGAAATTCAAATGGATTGAAATTGTATTTATAATTCAAATACCTTTATCTTGAATTTAGGTCTAAATATGTTTTGAGTGTATCCAAAGTAATTTGCCCAATTCAATTATTATTTTAAATACCCAATCCATCACTTTGGCGGTGGAAAGTCTTTGATTGCTAGTCAAAAATGCACCACTCACAGATTTATCAGCAACTCTTTAAATTGTTATATTAATCAACCCCTATTTATGTAACCTTGCTTTGTTCATCAACGACTAAATTAGTCTTGGCATACAGCCTTAGCCAAAATCATATTCCGTTCATGTTTTGTTTTGCGTTTTTATGCACAATTGATGTTTGAGTCAAAACAGTCTTGGCACGTACATTGATGCTGTCTAAACGAAATGGTCAAGGCTAATTGAAGCAGATATTTAAGCATTGGAATTCACAGGGCCATTAGCACAGCCTTTACTGGGTCTATTGTAATTAGTGCTCAGCTAATAACTCCTCTAGAGCAGGACAGCCGTCCAGAGACGCTGCTGAGAGACCTTAAGAAGAGCCGTGCTGGAAGAGTTTCCTCTTTCAACATCGCTCCTCGTGCCATTTCAACTGTTCTGTGTTACGCTGACTGGCACTGAGATGCAGGATCACTGTGAATCAAGGTAATCGGGTGCGGTGCAGTCTGGTTCGTTAGAAATGGGTTATTTGATACTGGTTTCAACTGTATGAACAATGAAAACAAAGTACTGACTTGAAACCACCCAGAACACCCAAGCAATGGCATAGAGACGGCTAACAACAATCAGGAAAACAGGAAAACTACCTCTCAATCAATCAATCAATATGAAAAAAAGATATTCATCAATTTAAGCTTATCTCCCATAGCCTTTGACATGCCAGCAGTAATAAAAGTAATTTCAGAAGTGAACAATATAGTATTATTATTATTTTTTAATAATAATATTTGTTTATAAGCTGCACATTTTTCTTTGGGGGGATTTAAATAGCATAAAAAAGGTATATGTTTGTTTGTTTGTTTGTTTATTTATTTAGGTCCAGTTTTCCTGTGCTTGTTTGTAGATCATAGAATCATTGATTATAGATGTATGTGTGTTAATAATAATAATAATAATATTCACTCTATATTCACTGAAAATAAAAACTGGTTAAGAACAAAAATACATAAAATTTTTATTTTACAGTACAACTGTAAAATTTTAATAATAATATTAATGGCTGTCTTAATTTCGTACTTTTCCAATTACAAACCACTTAGCTTTTATTCTGGCAGAACACTGCCTGGAGCATATATTAATTTTAATTCAGTCCCAGCCTTTGGGATTGATAATCGTACTGAGCCATATATAGCATAAGTTTATTTTGATTATTTGTGCAGCCCTAAATTTAATAATGATAATAAATAGTTATCATTAATTATTTATTATACATTTTCTTCAGAATATTCTGCATAGGGACGTTTAATAAAAAAGTAAATTGTCTTAGACTGGTTTGCTGTCTTCATCTCCTTTGAACAAAGAAAATAAATATTGCATTTAATTCATATTGGTGTTCATAGATCTGTCGGAATATCCACAGTTCTACCGATCGCCGTCCCTTCAGAGGAACTTGTTAATTGCATACCGAACCCGAGGTCAGAAGGGTGGCAACCCATCACCTTTTGTCTCTCCCACGTAAGCTGACCGGCGTGCCAACCTTGCTGCTTTATCATGCCACAGCATTTGGCTTTCTTTTTGCAGGTGGCAAAATGAGACCGCGGGCACTGTGCTTGGCAGCCTGCTCTCACAAACAGCATGCCAACTGCCGAGCCTCCTCGCTTGTGCGGCCGCCGCAGAGATGTGCAGGGATTGGCTGCCTTTTCAAGCCGGGCACAAATGAGATTGGCACGGAGCGCGACTTCTCGAGCAAGCCGTGTGATATATAGTCCCCAGCTGTGGTCAAGGTGGAAACGGGAAGGCGAGGGAAGCTGGGAAATGTGGTAGATCTGTGCCACGACCACAGAGAATGTTCAATCCCTGTGACTAAACAGCATGGGAGCAAAGAGAACGGCACACAATGTGCCACAAAGTGGACATGACACACACACACACACACACACACACACACACAAAATAAACCTAGAGAAAGTGTCGTTTCACAGCATAACAGACATTTTGTTTGTCACACTCTAAGTGCCCCACTTTCTGAACTTCACTAAATAAATGCTTCATTATGCAAGAGAGAACTTGGTTTGGCAATATGCATTTTTGTTTTTTTAGATAACATTTATTTTCTCATAGTTTGTATTGTATTTCACTGGTTTCGAGCATTTAGCCAACATTTAGAAAGGGTTCATTGCATCATTAAATGTTAATAAATGTAATTTAAATAATAATTTTAAAACACACATCTACAAAGTATTGTCTAGATTACTCAGGATCATATATATATATATACATATATATGATCCTATGTGTGTAAGTGTGTTTGCTACAAATCAATCTGCAGTGAGCTATCAAACAAATATGCTACATTTTACATGTAATTCTGCTAAGTAAAACTGTCAGAAATTGCAGCTATTAATATATCTCAATATGTCTGCTTAGAGTTTGTTATAAAGCCCTAATACTATTGACTAAATCTGTTTTTTTTCAGCTTGAGTCCCCTTTCAGACTGTGTTTTGTAGTTACAGTCTTATGTGCGCTTTTTATTTATTATTGTATTTATTTTAATTATTTATTTTATTTGATTGATTTTTTTACATTTCCCTTCGATTTTCACAGACAGCCATCAAGGTGCACCCTAATTTGCATAGGTGCACTATATTGTATGTCATTGTGTAGTGTAAATATTGTGTGCAGTGTGTTCACACTGGACATTTTTAAAGAAGTAGTGCACTTTAGGGTGGTACTCACACTAGGCATTTTAAACCGTGCCCGAGTGCGTTTGACCCCCAAAGCACGGTTCGTTTGATGGAATTAAATTCGGGTGCGGTTCATTTAGCCGGCCCTGGCCCGGTTGGAAGAGGTGGGCCAGGGCGCAGCTCGGTTGGGCTCGGGCGCGGTGCGCATGTAGTGTGAGCAACTAACCGCGCTGAAGCACGGAACAGATACTATTTTGTGTGCGCTACTGACATCATTATGATCACAAACATATACTATTACTACTACTTCACTAAAGTTTTCAACTGATCAAGTAGATTTACGTTTATAATGAGTCTGGTTCTCACCTTATTGATGAACTGGAATTGTAGTCTGCGATTTAAAGCAGCAAATTATTTATTAACGTCAGCTGCCTCCGTAATAATTCTCTGATACTTACAAGTGAAAATCAAGGCATGGCATAAATGACAATTTTATTAGGCAGAATATTGGCGAAAGTGGGTTTCTCTGTTACCTCGCACATGACTTAAGCGCTTAGAATGTAGACTGATGATGTCAAAGTAATATTCACATGGTTGCTGACTGGTCTTCTTTCTATTTTTGCATTCTAAGTTATGATTGGTCTCATCTTACTTATATACTAACACAGCAAATACTTTGGGACAATGACAAAGCAGCTATGACATGAAATTGTATTTATGCATGCAGAATCAAAGTCTACAACCATAATGTACCCACATTTTTTTTTATAAATTACTTCAATTCCTAATTATAATCTAGTTTTACTTTCATCAGCTCAAATGAAAATATACACTTTTTTCAATGTGAACAACTGGTAAAAATACAAACATACATAAGTACATACACACATGCTTAAAAAAAAATATATATATATGATTTTTGGAATATTCATACTAACAATGCAAAAGTATTGCATGTGATTAACACATACAGAACAAATGCTCAGAGTCCGAAATTCTGCTAACTACTTCTCATTCAGCTTTGCACATTTTAACACCAGGATATAAAAATAAGTTATTGGGACAGAAATCCCGGCTGAGAAAGGGCAAGTAGCAGGAAAAAAGGCACAACTGAGTCATTGAATAATCCCTCCTGGTCCTGCTCTCAG
>QVTF01005418.1:0-29094 GCA_003573665.1 Oxygymnocypris stewartii
TGTGTCGTTCTCCTTCATCTCATGTTTTGAGGATGATGCTGAGTTATTAAGAGGAGCAAGGTGTTCCCCACTTAACCTTCCTCCACTCCTCTAATTGTTAAATGAATCCTTGACTTGTTTGCATTTGCATTATCTGCTAGATTATGTTAATTTTCAGGCTTCACTTGGCAGAGCGGTGTGTTTGATATTGTAATGGAGACAAGGTTAGAAGAGAGTAGTTAATTTGCTGGAGCACCAGGAGGGATAAGCACTCAGTCTATAGCATTTGTCTTCGCTCATCCGCACGGCAAATTGAATTGCAGTCGCTGATAAGTTAGCGCTCGTGTTGACCTCTGATTCCTATTAAGGTTGCTAACTTGTTAAGTGCTGTATGGGTTTTATGGTTAGCCTCTCACCATCATCACTGCCAGCTCATGAAAGCTAGGTGTCACAGGGAATTATGCAACCTGGTCTCATAAAAATACGTATCTTACTGCACGTTTCGCCACAGTTTCAAAGAGAAATGTCCACTGAGTGGCACTAAAACACAGGTTAAATATGTGAACCCTAACGCATTTTTATTATGTATATATAGGTACATATTGCTGTGTTTTTATTATGTTGCTTCAGAAACGTATTGCGACGGTTCAGAATTCAAATATCTGGGGACCGTAATTAAAAATGTTGCTCTATCGTGTTGGAACCAAACCCAACCCTAAACCTACCCGATAGTGTTAACAAATGCACAACTGATATAAAAACATGTGTTGATGCAACCGTGCCATTTCAGCTTCCGTATATGCAGATTTGAGCTGCTTTGTCGATTAACGTTACACGGGATTTGAACCGGCACTCCTCGCCTCATAAATACGTCTCTGTACTCCACGAGCTATGAACAAACTTACCGTATATGAAAACACATAGATATGAAGCTGAATGCTAACGTTCAAAAGCATCAGTTTTCAAATCTCCCTGCGTTTTAATATCGTTTTGAAGTCTTAACATGATATTCTTCAAGTACTTGTGCGAAAATGACGCTTTATTAATCAAAACTCTGTTCATTTGTGTGAAAAGGAGTAAAAGGTGTCACTGCCTCTAGTGTTTGTCTCTTTTGGAAACTGCAGTAATATGTAGTTATTGATACGTATTTCGTGTCTCGCTAAAAAGTGCACCCGGGTACGTAAATGCCACGAGACCGGGGTAGAATTATGGGCTCCCTGGGTTTCATGAACAGACACTTTTCCTCGCTTAAAAGAAACGGAGAACTAATGGTCCACTAATTGACTTTCCCCACTCAGAACGGACCAGTGAGCTCTTTCCACCTCCGATCACACTGAAGTGAACTGACAAACCATGCTGTCCATACGTTTGCACGGCGGTCTGCTCTTATGTTGGCGAGATTCAATTTGTTGTTTAATTTATCGCCCCTGTTGTTGTTCTGTGATGAGAGTAACAGACTCACAGGTGCGGTTTGGGAGTATTTCTCCAGCACTGTTATATTAAGTTGCTAAGTGTGCTGGGATTAAGAATGAGTCGTTGGGACACCGGAGTCATGCCATCTGCTCAGGTCAGGGAATTCACATAACATCTAACAAGGCTCAGCTGCACACTTTAGTGCATTTTGCTCGTCTGAAAGCTTTCAAGTGAATGGATTGCACAGACCAGTGTGACAAGAATGGTCTGAACAGAGATCTCAACCAAGTGCAAGCCAGCTCTAGAATCATCATCTTGCCCTGCAGGCTGCATCTCGTTCCCATGTTTGTGCCGCTGGCATCACACCTGCATGCCGGCCCTAAACCGGTCCAAAGAGCGGTCACAGAATCTGAGATGCCTGACATCACTGCTATGACGTAACAGTAGAAATATCAAATGTTGTTATTACACTCATAACGCAATATTCCCACCAAGGGATTTCACAAATCTGACACTGAACCAAATCCATAGCATTTGACTTGTGTACAGCCACAAAGCAGTACGGCTTAAGAAGCCTACCTTCATCTGGTGCAACACATCTTCTTCTTTCTTTTCTGAAATAATGAATTCATCAACTACCGAAATATCTGAGATTTAAAAGCATTCATTACTTAAGTCACATGATCCTTCAGAAATCATGTCATTTATATTTTTGTGGAAAACCATGATGCAATTTTATATGAGTAGAAAAGGTTCAAAAATAGCATTTATTTTTGAAATGTAAATATTTCTTACGGGTCCACATTTCATCTGAATATAATGTACAAATTATTATTTGTTTTGTAACTTTTAAACCAATAGTCTCTCAGGTTGAAAAGCAAAATCAAAGCCAGATGTGTTGATTGTAATGGAGCGATTTATTAAACATCGCACACCAATTATTGATGAGGTGGAGTTTCTTTACGGTTGCCCGGCAATGGCACAATTTTGCACCATTATATAGAATGCAACTAAATGTGCATATATTGGCTTTTTAATGGCTTTGAACATGGCTCATCCACTAGCATTTATAATGTTAAAAGTGTTTCGAGTCTTTTATTTTTAGCTCATGTTATGTAATGTGAGGCAGCACTGATGTCTCATTCATAATGATTTATTATGACTAATTTTATCTTTTGTCTTCAAGCTAGTCCTAAGTACACTTATAAAATATATACCTGTCTGAATTATCTATAACAGTGTGTATTTTTGGTCCATACCTCACATCCGTTGACTTCTTATGCCAAATTTGCTCTCAAAGAAATTACGGTCGTTGTTAAATAATCATCCCCGACCGAGATCCCTCTGTTTCTCCATCAGCCCTGATGTGCTTGTGAATTGAGTGCTAATAGCATTAGATTAGCTCTAGCTTTGTGCTTCAGGCCTGATTTGGTGACTTAACTTGGAGAGAGCCAGTAGTTTGATGCCATTGATATCTTTATGCCAGTACAAGTTGAGGATTTAATGTTGGCATGGAAACAGCTATCTGCTTCCATGAGACCTATTGAGTAGTTGTTATGGTAACAAACTCGTTTCTGTAGAATATGATATCTGGTATTTCAGTATCGATCGTGTTTCCTCAGGAGACTCTTGGTTTCTTGTTTGTTTAGCATGCGTTTATGCTAAGACAAAGAACCCTTGTGAGTTTTCCCATTACTTGCATCATAACGCATGCTGGTTGTATGGAGCCAGCGATGAGTGCGGGGGTGTACGTGCTCTACCGTAGTGAGATTGTCCCTCAGGTCCTCGCTCTACATACCGACACACACTCGCACTCCTCCACAAAGGATCTGTGTTAGCGCTCGCACTCTTTCACACTCCTACACCATCATCTACTCTCTCTCTAGATGCACACACACACGAAGTGGAGGAATAATCAGATGCCTAAATTGAAAAGTCCCTCTATTTATATCTCCTCGTGTTTCCCCAACTCGGTCACCGAAGGCTTTCTTATTAAAAACCCAGCGGAGGGCCAGTCTATATGTTGCTTGTTTATTCTCACTTTCTGTCTTTGTGTTCTAACATCTGTGCTTCTTCAAAGTGGCGCTGAAGTAAACCTGCTGTGAAACAGTGCCGTCTTTCCTCTCGTTCATTTGCATCGCTGCCGTCCTCCGTCACACAGTCTTTCTCTCATTTCATTAGTTTTTGTATAAGCCGCTCGCTGTTGTTTCATTAGCGTCGCGCACCTTTTGTGTGGCTCGTTGCGCTCCAGCTCAGGAGTGGTAATGTGTGAGCAAACATTTGAAGTTGAATAATTGAGCTCTCGTCCGCAGATGCCCTCAATGAAGGTAAACCAATGGATTCAGTTTCACAGCACAGAACTGTCCAAAGAAGTGTATTGTGTGAGTCCGCTCGCTTATTCTCATTTATTCAGGGCCTTTGCACAGAGAGAGAGAGAGAGGGGGAGAGAGTGTGAGAGTGAGTGAGAGAGTGAGATGGAGAATGAGTGAGTGAGAGGGAGTGAGATGGAGAGAGGGAGAGTGAGATGGAGAGAGAGGGAGTGAGAGAGGGAGATAGTGAGATGGAGAATGAGTGAGTGAGAGGGAGTGAGATGGAGAGAGAGGGAGATAGTGAGATGGAGAATGAGTGAGTGAGAGGGAGTGAGATGGAGGAGAGAGAGGGAGTGAGAGAGAGAGAGAGAGGGGGGAGTGAGATGGAAAGAGGGAGAGTGAGATGGAGAGAGGAGGAGGAGGTGAGAGAGAGGGAGATAGAGAGGGAGAGAGAGGGGGAGTGAGAGAGTGAGATGGAGAATGAGGGAGTGAGATGGAAAGAGAGGGAGGTGAGATGGAGAGAGAGGAGAGTGAGAGAGAGAGAGTGAGGATGGAGAGAGAGGGAGTGAGGGAGAGAGAGGGAGTGAGAGAGGAGAGTGAGAGAGAAGGGAGTGAGTGAGATGGAAAGAGGAGAGTGGAGGGATGAGAGAGGGAGTGAGAGAGGGAGAGGAGATGGAGGAGAGATGGGAAGTGAGAAGAGGGAGGGAGATGAGAAGAGGGAGTGGGAGAGAGTGAGATGGAGAATGAGGGAGTGAGATGGAGAGAGAAGGAGTGAGAGAGGGAGAGTGAGATGGAGGAGAGAGGGAGTGAGTGAGAGAGAGAGGGAGTGAGAGAGTGAGATGGAGAATGAGTGAGTGAGATGGAAAGAGGGAGAGTGAGATGGAGAGCGAGATGGAGAGAGGGAGTGAGAGAGGGAGAGTGAGATGGAGAGAGAGGGAGTGAGAGAGGGAGATAGAGAGGGGGAGTGAGAGAGTGAGATGGAGAATGAGGGAGTGAGATGGAGAGAGAGGGAGAGTGAGATGGAGAGAGAAGGAGTGAGAGAGGGAGAGTGAGAGGAGAGAGAGGGAGTGAGTGAGAGAGAGAGGAGTGAGATGGAGAATGAGTGAGTGAGATGGAGAGAGAGGGAGAGTGAGATGAGAGAGGGAGTGAGAGAGGGAGAGAGGAGAGAGAGGGGGAGTGGGGAGTGAGATGGAGAATGAGTGAGTGAGATGGAGAGAGGGAGAGTGAGATGGAGAGAGAAGGAGTGAGAGAGGGAGAGTGAGAGTGAGATGGAGAGAGAGGAGAGTGAGAGATGGTGAGAGAGGGAGTTAGTGAGATGGAGAGAAGAGGGAGTGAGAGAGAGAGAATGAGAGGGAGTAGAGAGTGAGAGAATGGGAGAGAGTAACTTTTAAGGTATCTTTATTACTAAACAAAATATATATATATATATATATTTTTTTTTTTTACCAATTTTCTAAAATACATCATGAGAAATATCATATTACTTTTTTTTTTCTTTCTTTTTTCTCACCCCACACCACATAAAACAAATACACATGTAAAAAAAAGATATAATATAAATACAGATACAAAAACGAAAAATCACAAACTGACCCTTCAAACATAAATGTCAAAACATCCTCAGAGTCAACTTCACTAATACACTGGTTCACTCCATTTCACACATTTTTGATTTGAACACCTGCCACATTATTACCAAATTGTAATAGCCTATACTCTATATTAATGCGAGATTTTATTAATCCCTTTAAATTTTAAAATAACATCAGTTGAGTCCTTATCAAACATTTTACTTTTTTCTTGACAATATTGCCACTTGGCTTGCCCAAATAAAGACATGACTCTCCCTTCTACTATTACTGTACTTGGGTCCATAAATAAACCTTTCAGGTGTAAAAACTTCCCCAAGTGTTTGACACCCCTCCTCCAACTTATAAAATAACTGTTTTAACCTCACACATTTAAAAAATAAATGAAAAACTGTTTCTGACATTCCACTAAACATACAACCACAACACACAATGGAAGAGTGTGAGAGGGAGAGCGAGTGAGGGTGAGAGAATGTGAGAGGGAGAGAGGGAGTGAGAGAGGGAATGAGGGAGAGAGGGTGAGAGTGAGAGAAAGCGAGAGAGAGAGTGAGTGAGAGAGCGAGAGGGAGTGAGATGGAGGAGAGGGAGGGAGAGGGAGTGAGATGGAAAGAGGGTGAGAGGGAGAGAGGGAGAGGGAGTGAGATGAGAGAGGGAGGGAGAGAGAGAGAGTAAGAGAGAGTGATAAGGAGTGAGAGTATGGGAGAGAGGGAGTGAGAGTGAGAGAAAGCGAGAGAGAGAGAGTGAGAGAGCCGAGAGGGAGTGGAGATGGAGTAGGAGATGAGAGGAGAGGGAGTGAAGATGGCAAAGAGGGCGTGAGAGGGAGCGGGGTGAGATGGAGAGAGGGCTAGAGGGAGCGAGAGGAGAGTACGAGAGTAAGAGAGAGTGATAAGGACGTGAGAGTATGGGAGCGAGTGAGCGGGAGTGAGAGTGAGAGAAACTCACGAGGAGAGAGAGAGGGATGGAGAAGTGATGACGAGGGAGATAAAGCGAGAGATGAGAGGGGGATGTGGAGGGATGGAGAGAGGGAGACGTGAAGCGAGGGATACGACGAGTAGAGAGAATGGGAGAGAGCGAGAGAGACTGATTGATTAATAAAGGCTTTTATGCCAGCTCTTTATAAAGGCTTCATTGTTTAGAGTGAGTTGAAGGCCTCTGTTTAAGATTATAATGTCATCAGGTGGCCCATGCTGGACAGGTTGCTCATTCTGCAGTTTTATTTGATCATTTGCTGATTTTGAAGAAAAGCAATGCTATAATGTGTTAAATGGAGTTTTAAGTGTACTGTTCACTTATTGCTACTGTAGCTAAACATATAACCGCATTAGATGATCATATTAGGCTTTGCTTTTATGCTTTTAGCAGGCACTTTTTGTCTATGTGCACTTTATATGTCTGAATCAGATTGGTTATCAGTCAATATTATTTTTGTACATTTTTTTATACATTTATATTGTATGTTGTATTTAAATGTGCACATTTGTCATTTGCTTTATTTGTATTGTTTTTCATTTATCAGTATTAGTCAAATATATCATTGTGCATGCTCATCTTTCTCTGTTTTCTCTATGAAGACCAAGTGCACCAGATAACAAACTCGGATAACAACGCCATGAGTTATTGCCAATATTATTACCCCAATTAACAACACCCCATCAAATGACTTGCAGTAAAATAAAATTAATAATATAAATGTTACATAAGGAGCCCTACAGTGCATTATGATGTTTTGATGCATTCACTTGTACTATAGCATTTAGAATGGTTAATTTTAGTTTATTTAACTTATTTTAAACAAAATATTATATAATTTCAGCCATTTATCAGTTATGGGCTATAATATCAAACAGTAGAAACTGCAGAAATGTGCATTCCTGCTTTTTTATAATATGACTTACAAATTAGGCCTATGTGTTTAGGCAATTAATGCATTCACTGCATATTAAACGCATAACTTTGACATTGCAAACACCATCTATGTGCTAGCGCGTTAAGCTACAGGAATGCGTTCCAATCTCAGGCAGACAGTTAATGTCACTTTAACCCTTTAATGGTTTGATCTTCATTAGATATACTTCACCCTGATTGTTGTCAAGCAATCATGTACATTCATCAAACACTTCGAAACCAGTACACCAGGAACATTCATTTCATGCTACTCCAACACTGGCCGGATGCTTTTTACATCAGACCTGCTTCAGTCAGTGCTGGACTCATGGAAGGGGTGACAGGGTGCAGAAAGCAGCAGATGCAGCTCATCACGCACTGCCAGCAGGATTACCTGTCCATGCCACTCCTATGATCAGCTTGTAGCTGAGCCAGTGACGTAAGATCCATCCATAAGCACGTCGTTTTGTGTTTATACCTATTACCTTTCATGGACAAGTCATAATTTCATCTCTGCTACAGATCGAAATCTACAAATAGGCATGCTTAAATAACTATAAAGTGCCTTTTAATTTTGCTAAATGCCTGCTATATTTAGGATTTGTAATATTTTTTTTTTTTATGTGTCCTGGAAAAGGACACTTGAGGCATTGGAGACACTGTCAGCTGTCAGCGCCTCATTCAGATAAATATTGTGGCTGCAGTTTTCAAGATGTCACACAGGGTTTTTTCCAGGAGCTTGGTTTGTCACAAAAAAAATCAATTCCTCGCTCAGTGATGTCAGAGCTGTTTTTTTTCGCTGCCTGTGAGACGCCGTTCCCAGGCTGAAGATCTGACTGGTGCTAATCAATGCTAGCACCGCACGGAGACGTCTAGCGGTAATGGGATGCAGAATATCATGTTGTGGTGGCTCGGCGCTGAAGGATGGTAGCGTGGTGGTGTCAGAGATGTGCTGGAATGCCCTGCTGGAGTGTGTAAGTGTGGGTTCGGGCCGCATGTTCACATGTGTTTATATGTTTGGTTTATCTGCAGTCATGGGTCTGCTCTCCTTTCATGCTTCCCCAGTGTCATGCAAACATGTGTCCATGTGCATCTACAGCATGTTGTTTATATATGTGAGCCTATGGCACTGTACACAAACTGTATAGACTGAACCCATAAGGGCCAGAAACACGCTAAAGGCAAATGCATACTTAATGTGTCCTCTTACAAACCCTAGTACTCTAGACAGTGTTACATTTATATTTAAATAGATGTGCCTTAAACCAGAAGTTAATATGTAAATATTATATCTGGTACACCTGTAGCTTCTTTCATGCAAATGCTGAGAATAACAGTGTGTGCTTACATTTCAGTCTGACACGTTCTGGAATATAATATTAAACTAAATTGAGTGTGTGTAGCTAGTAGGGATCAGTGTTGTCATTGCCGTATTATAAAACTAACTATTAAAAGTAGTTTTCATTAACTGAAATAAATGGAAAAAATTAAGATTTCATATATATCGTGGCAACTAAATAAAATTAATACGTTGAAGTTGACCATACTACATACATGCATACAATGAGTTTGCTTCCTCCTTTTCTGAGAATATCAATAATATCCAAAAATATCATCCTCAAGTTATGCAGAGGTCAGACAGATTTGAACACAATTTCAAAAAGACGTTACCATGTCTATTTTTGAAGCAATTGACCACCAAATGTGGGAAGAAATAGTACAGCACCTTAAATCGTCAACCTCAAGTGAGGCATCAATCAAACGCCTCACTACTTTCTGGGACTTTCCCAAACTCCATGAAAACTGCAGTTGTTAAGCTCCTTCTGAAGAAGAGCATTCTTGATAACACCATATTGAGTAACTATAGACCAATATCAAATCTTCTGTGTCACATATGTAAACAACATGCTGCAGATACTGACAATAAATGTATAACCTGAATGCACTGTAAGAGCGCTTTGGATAAAAGCGTCTGCTAAATCTATAAATGCAAATCTTCCTTTCATAGGTAAGATTATTGAAAAGGTAGTTTTTAATCAGCTGAACAACTACTTAAACTCAAATGGATACCTGGATAATTTTCAATCTGGTTTCCGACCGCATCACAGCACAGAGACAGCACTTATTAAGATAATAAATGATATTCGCTTTAATTCTGATTCTGGCAAAATATCAGTGCTGGTACTACTAGATCTTAGTGCTGCGTTTGACACTGTCGATCATAACATACTTCTAGAGAGACTGGAAAACTGGGTCGGGCTTTCTGGGATGGCACTCAAATGGTTCAGGTCATATTAGAGGTATTATGTGAGTATAGAAGAGCATAAGTCTAAGTGGATGTCCATGACATGTGGAGTCCCTCAAGGCTCAATTCTTGCACCGCTCTTGTTTAGCCTGTATATGCTCCCACTAAGTCAGATAATGAGAAAGAACCAAATTGCCATATCACAGCTATGCTGATGATACCCAGATCTACCTAGCCTTATCTCCAATGACTATATTCATTTCATCAATGCATTGGCAGAGGGAGTCTGATAAAATTAATAGTTGGATATGCCACAATTTTCTTCAGTTAAACAAGGAGAAAACTGCAGTCATTGCATATGAATGCATACCTTGACACTAGAGGTCAAACAACTAAAAATCAAGAAGCTTTGTGTGATTCTGGAGACAGACCTTAGTTTTTAGTATTCATGTCAAAGCAGTAACTAAATCAGCATACTATCACCTCAAAAACATTGCAAGAATTAGAGGTTTTGTTTCATGTCAAGATTTGGAGAAACTTGTTCATCTCTTTATCACCAGCAGGGTGGATTATTGTAATGGTCTCCTCACAAAGAAGAGCATTAGACAGCTGCAGCTCATCCAGAACACTGCTGCAGGATACTGACCAGAACCAGAACATCTGAGCACATCACACCAGTCCTCAGGGCCTTACACGGGCTTCCAGTTACATTTAAAGTACATTTACTCGTTTATAAGTCACTCAATGGTATAGGACCTAAATACATTGTAGATATGCTCACTGAATATAAACCTAACAGACCACTCAGATCATTAGGATCGAGTCAGTTAGAAATACCAAGGGTTCACACAAAACAAGAGGAGTCCGCTTTTAGCTGTTATATATATATATATATATATATATATAAATATAAAAATACTTATAAATACTATAATATAAATGATACTACAATAACACTAATATAATATTGCCTATTAATGAATTTAGATTATATCTGATGTCATCTAAAGTAAATCTTTAAAATACCTCATTTAATAATACTGTTACATTTTATCTTGAATATCTATTTTTCATACTATACATTAAAATGTTGTGGTGCCTAAATTAATGTGAAATAATTTAATTTATCTTAATGATGATTGATTTTAGTTTCCTTCAGTTATTTTTTTTTTTTTTTTTTAATAGAATAAATGTTTAATAGTAGCCATTAATTGATCAGCAGTCATAACATTATCGGTTATGACAGAATTTTAATATTGATGCGTCACAGCATGAAACACTTGCATTGAGGTACTTGTGCAGAGTATGCATCTCTCAGTTTGTTCTGTATTCATGTTCGGGTTTTCAAAACTATTCTACCATATTGTATTGGATAAGGACCCAGAGGCTGACAGAGGGAGAAGAAGAAGAGTGAGGGGTTGTTGAGGACAAAAAGAGGCTTGTTTTTTCTTGAGGCTATAAGTTAATAAAAGGGTTGAGATTGAGCCGCCCCGCAGGAGAGAATCCTGTTTAAATGTTAATGGGACAAGGCCTGAATGCCTCTAAGGGTGTGTTTTGTTGTTCATGAACTCTACTCTCGAACTAACCTCATGCCCCGGTTTCCTCCATAGTGATCCCGGACACTCTGACGGTGACGGTCACTCCTCAGACTCTTTCGAAAGTGGAGGGGGACATGCTACAGCTGAGCTGTGAGGTCACACGCCAGACGTCCCAGCACACTCATGTTTCTGTGGGTTGGTACCTGCGACCCTCTGATGACCCCGATTCTGGTCCACGTGACCTGGTCACCCTTTCACGGGACTTTGTTCTACGGCCGGGTGGACAGTACCGCCAGCGTCTGTCTTCAGGAGACCTGCGTCTGGACAAGACCAGCGCCACTTCCTACCGTCTCACCATCTACAAGCTGCAGCCCACAGACCAGGGAGAGATCTACTGTGAGGCCTCGGAATGGATCCAGGACCCGGATCGCTCCTGGTACGCCATGACCCGGAAAGAGTCGGAGAAGACGTCTGTCAAAGTTCAGCCCACAGGTGAGTGAGAGTGGTTTGGGGGTTCATCGCAACATCTTTTAGAGTTGAATTGCTTTATTTTAAATGGGGACGCACATTTTCCAAAAGTTGATATGATTTCTTAAGCTCTTAATGAAAGGTCTGTAACATAGTTTGGTTAAAATGTATCAATGTTAGTGTAAAACAACACCGTTTTCACCCTGTCAAGATCAGCTCTGTTTACAGCAAGCCGTATTGTTGCATGTCGCTTTAAATGCAAATGAGCTCTGCTGACCCCGCCCCCTCTCTTCCGAGCCGCTCTCTGAGAAACGGTAAACTTTATCCACATTCATCGCAAAACTAGGACATTATTAGAAAAGGCGATTTACAAAGATTCATTATAAAACCTTACACACTTCTGGAGGTGAAGCTGGATCATGAATGATTCGCGCGAAGATAAACGCATTTAGATAGATCGGGGGGGATGCATTCCCTTCAGAAACAAACGTAATCCACTGCGTCTTCAGCGGCTCAGATGTCGGGAGTAAATGACAACTGCTATGTTCATTATTACATCCAACAATTAAACACTTCAATCACTTAGGAGTCATTCTTGTCTCGGCTCCGGCGGTGAAACAATGGCGGACAGTTCCGGATCAATCAGGGCGGGTCTAAGGTAAAATGCTACTGTCAATCAAACAATAGTGGGCGGGGTCTGTGTGACATCACACCGACAGGCATCTGAGATAGGCTTGATTTGAGAAAGGAGAAATGATTTAACAAGATAAAAAAAACACTTGGTGGATCTTTATCATTATAGGGTGGTTGTGTACACACACTGCCAACACACATTTCAGTTCAAACAGCTTGTAAAAGTGCATGCGCATCCGATGACCCCTTTAAAATCCTATTGGCTAATTATTCACTGAGATTGATTTAATTTAACACAATGAAGAGAAGAGATGTTAGTAAAGAAAACAAGTTGTTTTTTCACATGTGGAAAAACACATATTTGAGCCACATTCAGTTGCAGTGTGAATGTAGCCAAAAGAAAACATTCGAGGACTTTGGAAAATAATATATTTTATATTTAATGCGACATGAACAAAAATGAGTGTGTGAGGGATAGAAGTACTGTACAATGCTTTCAATAGGCCTGTCATGAAATATGAACATATTTGCATATACTGTTGCATAAATTCAATCTTATGTAAATTAAAATAACAACATTAACATAAGAATGGTTTTATGGACCATTCTACACCCAGATGTGTTCTATTTGTGATTCTTGGAGTCATACTGTTGTGTACCTGGGTGTTAATCATTCAGCCGATAAAAACATGTTTTTCCAAAACATTTCCATTGAACAA
Source organism: Oxygymnocypris stewartii (assembly GCA_003573665.1). Lineage (NCBI taxonomy): Eukaryota > Metazoa > Chordata > Actinopteri > Cypriniformes > Cyprinidae > Oxygymnocypris > Oxygymnocypris stewartii. The sequence continues at coordinate 12,778 of QVTF01005418.1, forward strand.
GAAAACTCAAAAAACGGATTGCGAACGTTATGCACGATCTCAGACTGTAAAGAGATGGTTTACCCAAAAATGAAAATGCTGTCATTATTTACTCACCCTCATGTCGTTCCAAACCTGTATGACTTTCTACTTTCTGTGGAACATGAAAGATGTTGTGAGAAATGCCACCGTGTTTGTCCATAGTAAAAGTCAGCCCTTACTAAAATGGCTTGTTTCAACACTCTTCAAAATAAGCATTGCTCTATAAAAAAGGCATAGGTTTAGATTTACATAACAGAGGTTTCATTTTTGGGTGATAAAAAATGATTTATTTTTATTTATATAAAATTAAATTATAAAATGTCTGTCTTAATATGATAATTTCTTCAAACACTTTACACCACGGAGGTACATATGCATGTAGTTCAACCCTATTAGACAAATGACTCACCGATGTCATGCTCATGATCGCCTTGCTCTCTAAACCAGGACATGCATGACTCTAAGGAAATCCTTAAATATGCCCTGTGAGCTGATCACTATCTAAAATGAAGCACATTACCGGAGTCCCTGAGCGCTGGCTGATGATCCTCTCATGGAGCACAGAGCAGGCATCGGCTCTCACAAGTCCACTCCGCTCATTGATACCATCAGTGTCATGAAGGTTATCATAGAGAAGTCTCCGTGGTCTCTCAGCATCAGTCACATCGACGACTCTAACTCCAACACATCAGTTGAGTAATCATGGCTGACATCTGCTTGATGACCAACACTTTTAAAGAGAAAGAAATGTCAGTTCTGTCATCATTTACTCATCCTCGTGTCGTTCCTAACTCACGATGTCCTTTCTTCTGTGGGAACACAAAAGTAGATATTTTGAAGAATATCTCAATGAAATTCAGTCTAGTCCAGAACTTTTAAAATCCCAAAATAACAAGAGAAATGAATCCACTCCACCTGACTAAATCTAAACGATTCATAATTACATTTATACCACTAGAGGCAGATGTATGTTTTATACGTGTCATAAAGCAGCTGTTGCCCTCTGCTTATTAACCATGCCAAAATTAATTAATTATGAATATATACATGTATATCCACACAAAATAAATAACCAGTATTTTAAAGAACACCTAAGTAGTTTTTCTAGGGCTAATCAAATTAAATAATTGTGTAATAATTATAAAACATTTTGGCCACATTTATTTATAACTATCCATTTTACAGAATTTGTGTTTAATTATTTACATCGTAGGGCAAAACTAAATATTGGTACTTCTCGGTTTTGTGTTCATAATCATACATTATATCCAGTCGGGTGGTCAAATAGGGTCCAACCTCACAAATGTAAAAAGCTCCTGTTTAACTTTCCATCAGAAATAAATGTCTGATGTTTGTTGGAGATGGTGTAAATGTGGCTCAAGACGACTGAAGTGACACTTGTATGATAAACCGATTGAAATTTAAGCCACGATTCACTCTCAAATCAAAGATTATACAGACTTTATCAAATGCTGTGACACAACCTTCAGTTGTCGTCTAACTTTCGTATTGTATTTTGTACATCACATGACCAAATATCATAACAGGTTTGTTTCTACACAATTTATGCTGTCTGTGGATGTATATGATGATTGGTATTTTCGTATACAGCGGGTAAAATAAGTATTGAACACGTCACCATTTTTCACAGTATATATTTATAAAGGTGCTGTTGATGTGAAATTTTCACCAGATGTCAGTAACAACCAAAGCAATCCATACATACAAATACACTATATTGCCAAAAGTATTGGCACCCCCTTTTAATGAAAGGTTTGACTACTATAGTAATTTCCATGAGTACAAATCTTAATGTTTAAGCATATAATGATATTCTCCGGTGATTCTCCGTATATAGTCAGGTGATTAGCAGCTTTATTCTCTTTCTCTGAAACCAATCGAGAGTTTGCTTGGCTGTGTTTGGGATCCTTGTCACCCTTGTTTCATCTTCATCATCATCCTGGTAACGTACGTGATGAAGCAGCTAATATTAATTTCCACTGACGAGGGGCAGGATTGCTTTCTAATTACTGATAGATTTCAGCTGGTGTCTTGTTGCACCTGCTTTTCTTCATGTGTTCAATACTTTCCCCTGTGTCTTTTCATTTTAGTACACATAACTTAATTTCTGAACTTATTTGTTTGGTTTTCTTTGTATGTATGGATTACTTGGGTTGTTACCAACATCTGGTGAAAATTTCATGTCAACAGCACCTTTAGAAATATATTTACTGGGGAAAATGGTGACGTGTTCGATACTTAGTTTACCCGCTGTATCTGGACTTTGACTTTTATTATATGGCCAATTGGTTGAAGCATTCTTCAAAATTTGCTTCTATCGAGTTCCTCAGCAGAAAGAAACCACATGAAGATGAAGATTTGTACACTAAAAAATGCTGGGTTAAAAACAACCCAACTTGGGTTATTTGGCAACCCAGCGCCAGATAAATATTGGACAGAACTCATGCTGGGTTGTTTTATTAAAGTCATCTATTGTTTAAAAAATATTATATTGCTGCCTTAAAATGGGCTGAAAATTTTAAATCACACACAGAATTACTAGAGGCAATAATTTATTATTAATGAACATTTATTATTAAGCAAGAACTGAATCTGAGCCGGTGAAAGCCTGCTGTTAGCGGGGAACTGCGAACTTTAGACCGCGGCCTGACGTTTCACTCGTAGCTGAGAGATGGACTGACTCCCAAACCTGCCCCAAAACAAACAGTAATGAAATTAGAGAACATATTTTAACATCAAATTAAATTACACTCAGTTTTATATAAAAAAATCAATTTACGTTATGCAAGGCAAAGACGTTTCCATCGCAAAACGACTGCACCTGATTGACGCCCTTATGTTGCGTTGCATAAAATAATATAATTTACACCACATTAAAGACTTTATAAATTAAATAAAATGTATGCAAACCTTTATTTCCCTGAAAGAGTGTACCGAATCGGTGGCGGCGCTGAGAACCACTCTCTCCTGTGGACTGAAAAACCCCATGGTTTCACCAGAGACAGGGTCAACCCAGCAGTTAGGTAGAAAAAAATAACACCGCGTTAAAATGGCCCAGCACCTGGGAAAAATATTACAAAAAACAACCCAATAAAATGACCCCACAAGCTTAACCCAGCATTTGGGTTTTAAAAAAGCCCAGCATTTTAAAATGACCCAGCACCTGGGGAAAAAAAATATTAAAAACAACCCAATAAAATGACCCCACAAGCTTAACCCAGCATTTGGGTTTTAAAAAAGCCCAGCATTTTAAAATGACCCAGCACCTAAAAAAAATTTGAAAAAAAGACCAAACCCAGCATTTGGGTTAAAAAAAATAGCCTAGCATTTTAAAATGACCCAGCACCTGGGGGAAAAATATTTAGAAACAACCCAATAAAATGACCCAACAGGCTGAACCCAGCATTTTGGTTAAAAAATAGCCCAGCATTTTTTAGAGTGTAGGTTAATTATTCATTTAAGTTGTCTAAGTTTAAGTTAATCATGCCATATTTTAGCAATGAGAACAAGGGTGTTTGATGTCACTGTCAAATCTGATGTTTGATAACCCCACATTTGATTTGAGAGCTGACATAAAAAGCAAGATTTTTACTTAAATTTGACCCTGTCACACACTGCAGTTGTGTTGGGTGAACTATTCTTTAACACAACACCATAGATCTGAACATTTCCTCTCTCCTGTTCTCCAGAATAGCCATATTTCACAGAACAGACGCTGGGGCAGAAAAATGCCTCCCTCATCTCCGGCTTTAGTCCATTACTTTCCAATTTATTACAGCTCCGTCCTGAGCATAAGACAGCATGTACAGCACACACGAGTGCTGTCTCTCTCTCTCTGACTGACTGCACACACAGGGCTGTAACTCAATCTCAAAGCACATCGGACCAGCGGTTTGATGGGAATGGGAGGTGATGGCGCACAGGACGGAGATGCAAGTGGCATGCTAATTCAGCCCTGTTATTAGTCGAGTCCCGGGGGTCTGAATTGGACGCGTAGGGGACAGCTTGTGTTTTTAGGGTATGGATGTTGAATGGCTGTCTCCCAAGGGCACCTCCACTGAGTCAGGCTGTAGATGGGGACAGAGCCTCATGGTGTGATGATTTGCGGTCTTCAGTGGTGTTGGATCAGGGTGAGATGAAGCTCTTCATAGAGACAGATTGAAGACAGATTGAAGACTCATCTATTTCCATTCAGCTCATAAAACCAGTGGTTCTTGATTCATGGCCCTGTAACACTAAATAGCCACTGAAAGTAGAAGAGTACATTGACACAAAGAGAAACGGTTCAGCGATTCAGTTACTTTTAATGCTTGTAAATCACCCAAAATTAAAACTGAAACATACTTTCTTCTGCGGAGCATAAAATTATATATTTTGAAGAATGTTGGTTACCAAACTGTTTTGGTGGCCACTGACTGACATTGAATGAACACAGAAATATATTTAATATTTACTTCTCACTGCTTATTCAGTATTATTTATGAACAATTTGGCCCCTGATGATTAAAAATGCGGTCACATTAGTGCAATTTCAGCAAAACAGGATCCATTGCTAATGGTGTAGCAATATATGAAGCATGCACCATTCATACTGAAGTCACACTTAAGCCTGATTTTTGTTGGTCAACGGTATATTTGAATTGAATACGAGCTACATCTGCTTTGGGGACTTTTTAGAGTAAACTCTTCATAGAAAGCTCATTTTCACATGGATTTAATTTGATATAATTGGATTGTGCGCACAAAAGTTCCCCAAGAAATGTTCATTTTCACTCCACTTTAACCGTGTGAACTACATTAGTAGTCTAACTGATCATAACATGTATAAGATACAGTAGCAAAACTCCTGCAGCTTCAGAGAGAGTGAAACAAGTGCATATAGCACTAAATCATTGACTGTAAGTGGACATCAGGAAAGAGTCCACTAGCTGTTGAAACAAACTTAGAGTGGAGTTGAAACTTTTCAGTGATTTAGTTGCTTACAATAAACTCATTTATAATGTTTATCGGTAAGTGCTGTTTTGAAGTCTCAGTATGTGGGGCTATTTACAGTAAATGGCCTTTGAAAGCATTTCGAGAGAGTCATCTGTTTTATTATAAGCATCTTCATCTTTCCTTACACACTACACTTACTAAAGACACGTGACTTTCAGTTCGTTACAGCCCTGTATTATCATGCAGTATTGCTATGATCAACTAAAACTATTCAAATATGTTGAAACGAAGCTGCAAATAAAAATGACTAAATTCACTAAAATTGTTCAAACTAAAACTGAACAAAAATATATGAAACCTGAAGTAAATATAATATAAAATAATGCTAAACTAAGTGAGACAAAAAAAATAATAGTAATTATTCTACAATAACAAGGCTATCAAGGCCAAGTGAACAGTGATGTATTTAAATCTTATTTAAAGCAGCGGATGTACAGAGATATTCCTCAGAGATTCAATTTAGTTATAGACGTGTTTGGTGGTGGCTTTAGGTCCTTTAAAAGATGCTGGCAATTACATACGGGAAGGGTTTACTAAAAAACTGGAAAGTTTATTAGAAGGTAGTTCTAACACTAATGTTGAATGATTTTAAAGGGAGTCAAGGTGAAGTCATTACGGCCTGATCCTTCAGTATGCAAGCCAGGCTTCACCTGACTGAGATTCACATTAGAAATCCCAGACAGCATTTCAAGAGCACGACAGATTGGTCTGTAATCCCCTTTTCTAGCCGGCTGTGTCCAAGTCCCCTTCCAGCTAGACAACACGCTCACAATGTTCTCTGTGTACTAGCCAGTGGCCTGTTAGGCTCCATTGAAAGTGCACACGTGCAGGATGGATTGGGAGGCTGTTTAGAGGGATTGCAAACAGTGTATGTATTATAATGTGTATTTGACTGAATTGGCCAGAAAGTCTGGTTTAAGCTAGTAGTAGTCGTCGTTTTGGAGCTACTTGGTCATTATCTTCTACACCAGGGTTTCTCAAAGTCTGCATTCAAGGGTCCAAATCTGAAATTTCATCAGTGTCAAAGGTCCAATTGTTTATTACAAAACTTGTTTTTACTAAACATTCAGTAGCCTATATAACATGCATAACAAATAAACACTAATTAAAAAATAATGAAGTGCCATTTGCATTCAAAATACATTAATAACAAGAGCAAAATTGGCAAAACAATTAATTTAAGTGCAATAGAGGTCGACCAACAAGGGTTTTTCTCTGGCCGATGCCGATATTAGATGCTGATTTTTTTGGCTGATACGTTTGTACAATTTCTTTTTTTCCCTTTATCTCATAAAAGAGAGTTTGAGTAAATGTTTATTGCAGGAAACAAGATGGTAAGCGTATTATTAGCCTAATTCATAGTAATAATACATGGCTCAACTTAAGCACCTTCTCAAAACAGTTCTGAAGCATGTTTTTTGTTCATGTTTGCGGACAGACACCAGCGTCACCACAGACGTACAAATGCTAATGAATTATCTGCCAGCAGGAGGCGCTGTTGCTGTGGGTTAATGGCTGTTATCAAATAAACACTGCGCTCAAACTCTACTTTATCAGGCATTACAGGAAAAACGAAATAAAAATGACATCGAAGCTTTTCTGAAGATGCTCGGTTCTTTTCATGTAAAAACACCCGCGCTGTATTTCAGTTTTGAAACGTGCCGTGCAGTTTATTCAAGCTCGTATAATCCTTCTATCGTGACAGGCGCCACAAATAACTCAATGAATGGGAAACACTGGACACTGCTATAAGTCAAATGGCCATATGTGATAATAATAATAAAATACTAATATTTGCAGTGAAATACCACCCGATTATCAAACTCACTGGATGGAAAGGAATCCCAATCGCCTGCGCTTTCATTTCGGACCATCTCCAAACAGACATTTGAAAACTAAATCAATTATAGGAAATATAATGTGATGGGAAATGGAGTCCGGACTTTGAGAAGCTCTGTTCTACACCATCTTGCACCAGCAGCAAACCAGTAAGCAACCGGCCGTGCCAGTTTATGATGCTCAAGCTGGTTTTTAGATGACATGTTGGCCAGCATGCAACCATGAAACGAAACCAGTAACCATCAGTGTTGGGGTAAACGCATTACAATAACGTGAGTTACGTAATCAGATTACTTTTTTCAAGTAACTAGTAAAGTAATGCGTTACTTTTTAATTTAGAAGAAAATATCTGAGTTACTTTTTTCCCATTTGTAGTTTGACAGCTCTTCTGTCCACATATTGAGAGAAATCCGGAGTACGATGTTACTGTAGTTCTAGAATAAATGTGAACATGCATTCATTCATCTCACTCTAAAAAACAAAAATCCTCAAAATGAATAAAAACAGCAAAATGCAACTCAGATTGTGCTGCAAACCTGCAATAATTAAATGTTAAATAACACAAATATCTCATTGTGTTTGCTGCTGACCTTCAATGATCCAATTCAAACATACTAATAAGCAAAAATGACTCTAGATAAACATTTGTGCTTCTTTTGTTATTGCTGAAGTGTGTGTTGAACAGACTTGAATTGACTTTCTCTTCAGTCTGAGGCGTATTCATTTCACTTTTGGTGTGAAATGGCTTTTACGTTTGCCAAAAATCATAATTTTTTATATATTAAAAACAAGCAAGCAAACCCTGCCCAGTTTGAAAAAGTAACACGACGGATTACTTTCCATAAAAAGTAACTAAGTAACATAATGAGTTACTTTTTTAGGGAGTAACGCAATATTGTAATGCATTACTTTTAAAAGTATAAAAGCATATTAGGAATGCAAAGTCGGCAACACCAAAGCTCCCAAAAATATCAAAAGATTTTATTATTAAAAAACTATCACATAGCGTGTTACGTTTCGAGCACGCAGGCTCTTCATCATGCTTGCTCTTTATAAATTACTTTTAAAATTAACCATGTTAATTGAGCTGCTGAAGAGAGCTACGCGATTATTATGTTTTGCACATTATCTCAATGCACTCCATATGTCATGCTCACAGCACGTGTAAAGGTTTGTTTTCTCTCATGTGTTTATTGCTCTGGTGAACTGTGGGGAAAAACAGAAGTTGTGCGGTAAGCATTAATAGGACATCAAATGGCTCATTGAAGCACATACTACAGCAGATCGATGGACTCGTTTTGTGACGAAGCGTTTGGCAGTGAATCCCACACAGCAGCTTGTTCACACACAGCCCTCTTCCAGCCACCGCAGTTATTACCGCTCCTACTCAACACAATACTCTCGTTCTCTCTCTGGTTAGCCGTCGTATGAATCTATTGTGCGTACTAAATTCAACTCTAATGGCGTCATTCATGCTGTGAACCCTCAATTTCCTTCCCGTTCTAAAATCTTCATGCATGTGACTTTGAAAGCATCCCTCTGCTTATGATTCGTCCACAGTCATCGTATTGTACTGTACTTGACTCTATAACAAAGCTGAGAGCATCTTCATAATTAGATCCTAACAAGACGTCAGCCGCTGATATCTAGGATCCAGTGAACATAGTGACTTTGAGCATCTTTTGTACTTCTGTCTGCCAATCATCTCTTCCAGCTCACATGATGAAGTATAGGCAGCATGCGTCCGCTGTCGAGCACACTAGAACATCGATGCAAACAGATTATTGTTATTACGGATTATTGTTGCATGCTGAATAATTTACATTTGTTTTTTACAGTGGGAACACTTCAATTGTTTGTCTTTGATTACACAGTACATTTCCATTAGGAAGACTTATTTTTATCCAAGCTGCATTTAATTGATAAAAATTACACTAAAACAACTATGACTTTTTTTTTTACAATATAAATTATTTTAGCATCATTGCTCCATTTTTCGATATCACATGATCTTCAGAAATCATAATAATATGCTGATTTGCTGCACAAGACACATTTCTTATTATTGTCAATGTTGAAAACAAGTCTTTACAGTTACTTTTGATAATTTTACTCGCCCATAACTTATGAATGGTTGTGTGTTTTCGAGTCATCGCCATAGATGATTAATGGAAATCAATTGAACCTTACATTAAAATCCTTGCAGGTTTTGCTTCATCCACAATATGATGTTAATATTCAGTATATCACTCAACCCTACTTTATGCCCATTCGTTTGCTGTCCTTTTAATCCAAAACGTGCTAGGGCTGGTAAAGGATGTTTGGATGTTTATTGATATGTAATGTATTGATTATCATTGATCTGGGCATGAACAATCAGCCCGACAGATTTAATATCATCATGACCTCTCTTCCACTGCAGTCTGATGTAGAGCAGAGGTGTATTATCCCGTCGTTCCCCTTCATCTCCACTGCTAATCACTCTGTCTGAAGCGTGCAGATGTAGTCCTAATACTCAGACCGGCTCCGATCAGGCGGGCAGTAATGTCCTAATGGAGCATCACGCTGCTTGAGTAGCACAGGAGGAAAGGAAAAACAGCCGCTGGTCTTTGTCTCGCTGTGATCTATGAGTTCCTCTTTTAGCACAGGCCTGTTTACTGAGCAGTGCACAGCGTGGGACACGAATAACGGCTGCATGTAAAAGCACACATCATCATCCCGTTCTCTGTGTCAGTGCCATGAACTCACGCAGTTAGAGCGTTTCTCAGGAAGTGTGTTGCAGTAATTAGAGCCCAGGGGCAATCACCTCTGAAGAAGACAGAGCAAGTGAAGAAAGTGCTCTTCTGATGAGTATCATATGGAAATTAGTTAGTTTGCTTTTGATTTGAGTGTTGGATTGAATTGAGTCCAACGTGGACCGTTTTGTCATGGCTCAATTAGGGCTGGGCGATTTGGCAAAAAAAAACATTTGACCGATTCTCGATTTATTATTTTATGATTTTTAACTAGTCCGCTTAAAATATAACTACAACATGATTCAAGTAACTTGTTCTTTATTAACCCTCTAGTTAAAGAAAATAAAAGTGATACGAGCGCGTCACATGTTTTGTCAACTCTTTCATCTGTTTTTTGTTTTTACAGTGTACTGTTCGTGTGTTAAGGAAGTACGTGTATAATTGTATGTGTCGATTGAGTAATTCAAGAAGTTCAGTTATAATGGTTCTAAGCGATCCTACATTAAGTACTCCTGGTATTGGAAGCGCTGGAGTGAATGTTTGTATGCTTTGTGCCATAGTGTTGTGGCATGTTTATTTATGTTTGTATTGTCTTGTATTTTGTTACTATTCTGGATATGGACCTAAGCAGTGTCGGGGGGGTAACAACTCATTACAAGTAATGCGAGTTACGTAATAATATTACTTTTTTCAAGTAACTTGTAAAGTAACGCATTACTTTTTAATTTCCTAGAAAATATCTGAGTAACTTTTTCTCCATTTATTGACCGAGTGCGCCGTGTGAACATGATCTTACTGTAGATCTAATCTAGACTAAATATGAATGTGTATTAATTCATCCCACTCACAAAAAACAGATTCAGTATTCATCAAAATGAATTAAAACAGTGAAATACAAACTCAGAATATGACGCAAACCTGCAATAATTAAATATGTTAAACAACACAAATATATCTAATCTCATTTTATTAACCGATGTGTTTGCTGCTGATCTTTGATGATCAGGTCAATCATACTAATAACCAAAAATGACTTTAGATAAACTAATAATTGTGCTTGATTGTTTAATCGCTGAGTCGTGTTGAACTTCTCCTGTGTTCTTCTGTACAGACGTGATTTACTCGTCCTTCAGTCTGAGGTTTATTCATTACACTTTTAGGTGTGAAAGGCTTTTATATTTGATACAAATATAACTTCTTGTATTAAAAACAAACAATCAAGCCCTGCTCATATTTAAAAAGTAACGCAAAAGTAACGTAACGCATTCCATTCCATAAAAAGTAACGTAATCAGTAACTTTTTTAGGGAGTAACGCAATATTGTAACGCATAACTTTTTTTTAATATATATATTTTTATCAGAACACGGTACATTGAAAGCATTCAGTGACAGAAGCACCTTCAAAGGCATTAATTTTCCACTTTTTTACCCCCCCCCCAAAAAAAAAAAAAGATAAATAAATAAATAGCATGGGGGGGGGGGACGTGGGGGGGTGGGATGACTCAAAGTTGTAGTAGTGTGTTCTTCTCAATATAGATTATTAAAGGGTCCCATGTTTTGTAAAATGCTTTGGTTGATCCTCTGAGAAAATATTTTATTTTTTCAGTTTTAGAAAAAACATTACATCACTAAGCCATAGTGACAGTTTAGGTGGTATTGGGGATTTCCACTCTAAAATAATTCTTCTTCTAGCTATTAATTTTGCAAATGCTAAGGCATTTTCTTTATCTTTAGTTATGTGAATGTCGTCACCTGTAACGCCAAACAAAGCCATTATTGGGTTAGGCTGAATTCCTAAATTAAATGCAGAGTTCAAAATTTCAAATATTGAAAACCAAAATTGTCTCAGTTTAGTAACATGACCAGAACATATGTGTTAGATCTGCCTTGGATGTATTACAACAATCACATGTTTTCATCTATATTTGGGTATAGTTTAGCCAGTTTTGGTTTTTACTATAGTGAACACGGTAGAGAACTTTCATCTGCATCAGGTTGAGTCGTGCACAAGATGAAGTCCTATTTATCTTTCAACAGCTTTATCCCAAGTGTCTTCGGAAATGTCAATTCCCAACTCTCCTATCCATTTTGTTTTGATCTTCTCTAGTGATATATTTTGGAATGACATAATGAAGTTATATATTTTGGAAATGAGGCCCTTGAGGGGTGTAGGGGTCTTAAGAAGTAAGTCCAATCCTGATTCAGAGGGCATTTGAGGAAACACAGAACAGTGGGTCTGAATAAAGTGTCGAACCTGGAGGTAACGAAAAAAATCTGATTTTTGAAGATAAAATTTTAGAATCAAATCGTTGTAATTAGCAAAAATATTATCAATGAATAAATCACTACATTTTACTATGCCCAAGTCCTGCCATTGCTGGAAAGTAGCATCTAGCTTGGCAGCTGGGAAAAGATGATTATTACATAGGGGGGTTTCCAAAGAAAAAGTCTGTAAGTTGAAATGCCTGTCTAAACTGATTATATATTTTGAGAGTCGAAATTACAACTGGACTTGAGGAAAACTGTGATGGTGAGAATGGTGACTTCATTGTAATCAGCACCACCAGTGATGTCGATTTACAAGATTTAGCCTCCGCTTCACACCATTTTATATGAGGGGACTGAAACCAATAAATAACTTTTTTGTAAATTTGCTGCCCAATAATAATTTAGCAAATTTGGGAGAGCCAGTCCTCCATTTGTAACGCATTACTTTTAAAAGTAACTTTCCCGGACACTGGACCTAAGAGTCTGAAATAAAGGATTGGTGATGATGATAATTAATTTCGAATTAAACGATAAAATCTGAAAAGTCACCCAGCCCTTGACTAAATCTCTCTCTTCTCTCTCGCTCTCTCTTCGCTCTCGCTCGCTCTCTCTCTCTCTCTCTCTTCGTCTCTCTCTCTCTCTCTCTCTCTGCTCTCTCGCTCTCTCTCTCTCTCGCTCTCAGATCGGGACTTTAGTATCCAGGTGACCACTGAGCGCCGGGCCTACACGGCTGGTGAGCCGCTGGAGCTCCGCTGCACCATCGACGCTCAGAATGTTCCAGAGCGCTTCTTCTCGGTGTCGTGGGTCTTCAGCAGCTCACCCGTAGCCGTGATTGGGCCCAGCGCCGTGCCCGTACTGGGACCCAACTACGTGGAGCGGGAAGCCTCCGGCCTCCTGACCGTGCGCAAAGAGAGCCCTTCTGTCCACCTGCTCAAGCTGCAGCGTCTGCTACCGGAGGACTCTGGGAAATACATCTGCAGGGTGACCGAACGGGAGAAGACCCTCACTGGAGACTTCATCGACCGCAGCAAGCGGTCCCGTAACGTTCAGATCACTGTAACCCCTCTCAGTGAGTATTTATCGGCCCCTACCTCTCTTATTAAATGAACCTCAATTCAGATGTCTGTTACCTTAAGTGGATTATTCTGGGTTAGTTTAGCTTATAAGTGAATGGTTTAAAAGTTCAGAAATAAATGTATTAGTATTGTGGAGGCAAACAGCTATTAAAGTTATTATTTCTGCTGACGTTCTCTAAAGCGCAGAGTAGTGTACACTTAGTATCGCCCCTTATTTCCTCAGATGCTTTTCAGTTCTAGTGCCAGGTACTCTCTCTCTCGCTCTCTCTCTCTCTCTCTCTCTCTCTCTCTCGCTCTCGCTCTCTCTCGCTCTCTCTCTCCCACTGTTAGAAGTAATGAGTAAACAGGAGAAACATATGATAGTCGTGTGCAAGCTGTTTTCTAGATAGTAGAACTTTACCTTTAACGAGTAACAGTGTGCTTTGAGGGTGTTTACATGAACAACCATATCCTGAGTGACAGGTATCAAAATCAGCTCATTATACAAGCCTGACAAGACAAGAAGAAATGTGTTTGCATGGGATTGTTTTTTTTATTCTTAATTTTGATGAGCGAGTTGAATGCATGCATATGTGTATGTTATTTAAAATTGTAGTCCCAATTCAGCAAGGATACATTGCATTTATCACAAATGATATTACAGACAAAATATTAATATTTCAAACAAATGTTGTCCTCTAGCTAAAAAGAATTCTGAATACTGAAAAAAAGCACAACTATTTTCAACAATAATAATTGAGCACCATATTATCATATTATAATTATTTTCAGAAATTATGAGCATGAGGACTAGATGCAGAAAAGGTAGATATGCCATCACAGGAATTTATTGCATTTTAAAATAATGTCATTTTAAACTTTAATAATAATAAGTCACAATATTACTGATTTTACTATATTTTTAATTAAATAAATGCACTTCTGGTGCACATTAAAGAACAATTTTTTTATAAAGATCTTAGATTTTGAGCAGAACTGTAAATGCTTCTCTGATTGTTAAAAAGATATCATCAAATGATCAAGCTATTCATTTAAAAAGGTGATGCCCAATTAAAGACATTTAGTTGTTTTTATTAGTAGCTTGTATTGTAGCTCCCTATTTGAAAGGGCTGTAGTTTAAACGCTAAGCTAGGCTTTCGGAGTAGCTGTACTGGTAGTGTGTTCGTGAGTGGATAATACAGTACTGTGTGCTGTCCAAAATCATTTAATGCACTGCCTTTTTTCACAACTTTGTTTGGTGGAGGCCTGAAAAGCCCTTGAAATAGCATTGCATTTCAAGAGAGAGTTACTAGAAAAGCCAAGTCTAACAGGCATGAAATGAAAGTGAGAGCGCCGTCGCCTTCAGCGTAGCCTTGGTAGATCCCCAAAGTGGATGTGATTGTTCCCAGGCTGAGAAACCACAATTGAGCTCAAGGAGTTGATGTAAGCTAGATGGGAGAGGAGGTTAATCAAAGGTTAGTAAGAATGCATCTGTTCTGCTCAGACTTTGGCCACCTAACAACAGGCCGTTCACACTCCATAAGCTGAAGGAGATCTTTCTTTCTTTCTCCTCTGGGAATCAGCTTTTATAGGGTCTTGACGGATGTCTGGCAAGTGTGCATTACATCAACACACCATGTGTTTTCAGTTATTTACATGGTTTAGCTACATCATATTTCTATAATGCCCACCTGTTGGCTGCTTTGGCCCACCCTAAAAAAAAAAGTTGGTTAAATGGGAAAAAAATAGTATCAAGCCATAGTTACCATAGATGTAATCCTGTTTGCTGCGGCACATGGAGCCTCGGGAGCTGAAACCCGAATATACAGCTTTCCTGTAGCTCAACTGGTAGAGCATGGCGCTAGCAATGCCAAGATCATGGGTTCGAGTCCCAGGGAAAGCAAGAGCTGATAAAAGTGTCTGCTAAATGCATAAATGTAAATGTAATGGTAAGGGGCGTGGCATTTCCCACACATGCTCCAAATGGCTGACCAATCACAACAGACCAGGTGACCAATCAGAGCAGACTGGGGTTTTCGAAAAGTCAGGCTTTAAAGACGCTGGAACTAGAACGGTAGGTGCTGCAGCAATGTACACTGTAAGAAATGACTGAATTTAACGGTAAAAAACTGTAAAAATGCTACAGTAAAAACCTGTTAAATTAACGGTAAGTTCGGTAACTTAACGGTAAGTTCCCATAATATATGTGGTGAAAAGCTGTATTGGCCATGACATGTCATTTTACGGTAGTTTACAGTTTTTGGAAGTGGAAAAATAACATAATTTACAGTGAATAACCGTAAATTGTCATTCCCAGAATTCCCTTTTACCTTTCAAAGCTGATGTTTTTTTGTTTAAATAACTGTTTCTTCTTAGGTTTTTCTTATCAGTTTTGCATATTAGGGTTTTGTGTTACACCCAATGTTGTTAAATGGATGTTTATTGCATATTTCAGTTTAATGAGTCTCGTCATGATGGTGTTTAGTGTTTGTGTGAATGTGCAGCTTCTACACATGTTATTATTAAAAGCTGCTTGTGATTGGCTTTGGTTCATCATGTGACTTTCTCATCACCTCCTGCTATTGGTGGTTATCAGTGCATTACAAAGATACAAAACAGTTTTCAGTACTTCAATAGGTTGGTATATTAACATTATATCAGTTAATGAAATTAAAGTTAAAACCTAAAATGTTGCTACACAGTAAAATTCTGGCAACCACAGATGACGTTTTTTACCGTACATTTTACGGCATTTGTTTTTACAGTGTATAGTATGAGGAAAAATGTGTTATGAACTTTAAATCATGTATATGTTGTCTAGCAGTCCCCTAAAATAAAATGATGAACTTGTAAATGAAAATTACATGGGTATTTTAACAAATATCAACTAGCCGCAGTTCTGCCACTCATTCTTGAGCCAGTTTCTCTCTTAAAGCGATAGTTCAACCAAAAATTTGAATTCTGTAATCATTTATTTACCTTAACATCCTTTCAAACCTGCACGACTTTCTTTGTGACACATATATGTAGAATATTCATAAGAAATATCCCAGTTTTCTTTTAAATGAAACTCAATGAGGCCTGATTTGATTGTGTTGGACCCCTTGACTTTTTTTATTTTTTTTTATTAACAGACCCCTTGACTTTATTCTATATGCAAAACTTAAATAGCTAAATATCTTCTTTTGTGTTACACAGAGGAAAGAAAGTCATGCATGTTTGGAGCGACGTGAAAGTGAGTATGTTTGGGTGAAATGTCCTTTTTAAGATGGCTAGAAAAAGAGAAAGGACTCTTGGAAAGGTTTGTGAGTGAGGCACTTTATTACTCCATGCTTTGGTCTTTTTTGTCTTTGCCCCCGCAGGAGACCCTGTGCAATATTTG
>QVTF01005419.1:0-28965 GCA_003573665.1 Oxygymnocypris stewartii
AGCACTGTTAGCAAATTGCTAATATGATATTAGCATGATTTGGCATGTTTTATACTAGCATGTCATTAGCTTTTCTGGCGCTAGACAGTCAAACACTCTTAAGTCTTACTGTACAAAATGTTGACCCCCTTAATGAAAGTCTATGGGTTTTTGTACTTTGATTTCCATTTAACAAAAAATATAAGTCTGATCGGTTAGAAAAACATAGCAACTCGAGTCAGACCAGTGTGAAGGCCTGGTTTGGTGGTTATAGATTGAAAACATTAGGAGATGCATTTTAACATTTAGTCTCAGAGGAAGTAGAAGAATAGTAGAATAGATATAGAGTATTGGTAACAGTGATGCTGACAGACAGACGTGCTTTATTGATTCTCAAGGGCACATTCAGGTAGTTCCAATTGGGTTTCGAACTCTAAGATAATAAATCAAAGTCTTTAGGTGATAAAAAGCCTCGCGGAAGCTAATGAACATGGAGCGTGAAAAGCGAGAGTGGCAGAGGTCCAACACAGACCACTGATTTAGCCCCATGCTAATGGCAGCGAACACATATCCTCATCAATCACGCTGTCTGCCGCGGAGGCGTACCAACAAATAGCTCTCCATCATCGCAGACATGCTGTCTGCTGTCAGATCCTCCTCTCAGCCTGCAAACAAGAGCTTACGGCTACTGAAATGCACATCTCTTTCCCTCGCTGATAGCTAATTTGCGTCCCGCGGGACCGTGTGTGCATTCCATGTTTTTATTTTCATTATTTGGTGTCTGTCTGTTTCCGTCCTTTCTCTTTCAGTGCCATTTGCCCTATAAATGGATTTATGGCTTTTACGTCGAGCCGCTCTATGCTAATGCTCTCTAAACCTTTCAAGCTGTGCTTTCCAAAAGTAGCGCTTAAGCGGTTTGCGCCGTACATTAGGATGCTTTTGAAATGATTATGTCAGATTAGATTGGCATGGAAGCCGTGGCACATCTAAATCTTTGGTGATCTTCTCACATCATGCAAGTTGTGAGTGGAAACGAAATACAGTAAAGCACTTGGACAGAATCTTAAAATGGCTTTCTATATGAAACCACCAGAACCAGTCTCAGAATGAAAACAACTACTACTGTCAACAATTCATCACTGCATGTTATTACAAAGGAAAAAAGGCTTACCTCCATAATCTTTCATTTTAACATAATAACTTGCTCCGCCTCTGAAATTAATTTCCTTTCATTTGATGCCACTGAGCGGCGAGCGCTCATATTTTTCAACCACCTGTCAAATACACAATCCAATCAAATCTCATTGATTAAAT
Source organism: Oxygymnocypris stewartii (assembly GCA_003573665.1). Taxonomy (NCBI): domain Eukaryota; kingdom Metazoa; phylum Chordata; class Actinopteri; order Cypriniformes; family Cyprinidae; genus Oxygymnocypris; species Oxygymnocypris stewartii. Next base: position 1,294 of record QVTF01005419.1, read on the forward strand.
CAAGCAACAAATCTCGTTAATTTCTGCTTCATGTCAGATTACAGAAGCCAGGGCTGTCAAGTTGAGTTCAAAGTTCCATTTTGTTTCACTGATGTATCAACTTTGCATCAAATGTTTCTCTATAATTCCAAACGTAAAACAAAAAACAAACGAGTCAACAGTTGACATACAAACTATTACAATTATTTTTGTTAACTGAAATGAAGATCAATTAAAATAAAATAATAATAAAAACTAAATACAATGTATTAATTAAAATATTAAATTAAATTAAAAACGTTAAAAACATACAATTTGAAATGTTGAAATGAAATATAAGTTTAAGAACTAAAATGATAAAACTGAAATAAATAATTTATATCTAAAATTATTAATCTTAAAAAATGTATAAAATAACAATACACAAAAAAAATTTTAAATTAACACAAAATATAAAAGTGATTTTTTTTTTTTCCTTATATTAAGAGTTTAGTATCTTGGTGAATCTGAGCACAGTTTGACATTATTGAGATTTACCCTGAAACTCTACAGGGGACAGATGTGAGATTACTTCTTCTCAGGAGGAAATCTGAGTGTCAGGAGATGTCAGGCAGCTCTGTTTAGGGTGAATCCCATTTCCCTCCCCTCCCCTGTCTTACCCCTTTGTCCCTCGAAACCGAGTGGTAAGCGCTAGGGGTGAAAACATCCCCTATGAAAGAGACGCCACTTGGTTACTGTTACGTCATCATACATCGTCGCTAGCTGCTGCTACGTCACCAGAGAGACAAGTGTTGATCACAAACGTCTGCAAGTGTGTGTGTGTGTGTGTGTGTCGATGATCGTGGTTTTAGTGATGTTTTCTTAGTCGAGAAATGCGACTGTGAAATCAGCAATGTAATGTTAGCGTGGAAAAATAGGCTTAAAAGTTAGCATGGTTGCAAATATATGTAAGTTACAGGACTGTGTAGAGCACAAAACAAGACTGTCGTAATTTTAAATAAATTATTTAAGCAGAAAATACTCTGGATGATCTGGCCGCAGTGTGTTCTGGGTACCCCTTGGTTCAAGTAAGCTCGCAAAAATCTTGGTTTTAAGGGGTATCTACCCCTCTCCCCCTCGATCAAAACCAGGATTAGCCCTTACTCTCACGTGAACGCGCAAAACTACGGGGAAGGGGTAAGACAGAGGGATTCAAATCTAGAAGTCGTTGTCGTTTGTCTGCTTTTCATAGAAAAATCCTCTTATCATTCTCAGATGCTTACAGAGGACAAACGTGTGGCAGGTAACTAAAATAAAAGCATTCAAGACTTTTCAAAGAATGATGCTGTTTAAGTTCATTAGGGTTTACGGTAAGTTTTCTGAGTTGCAATCTGACTGTAGTCCATTACAATGACCTCAAATCAAATCGATACTACAGCACAACATGAACCCATCATCTCTCATAACACCATTACTTCTGTTACATCACCATGACAATCCCATCTCTCCAAAGCAACATGACGTTCTCAACACAGCATAATAACATAGCACCTCCTGTATCACCACGACAACATCCCTGCCTCCATACCATCCAGACATGAGGAACATTCTGGGTCGTGCTGGCAACTAAAGAACCTGGTCCAAATACTGATTATTGCAGGCAGACTGAGGAATAGTTCATCCAAAAATTTTAATTAGCAGAAAATGTCCTCTTCCTCAGGCCATCTAATATGTAGATGAGTTTATTTCTTCATCAGATTTGGAGAGATGTAGAATTCCATCATTTGCTCAGCAATGGATGCTCTGCAGTGAATGGGTGCCGTCAGAATGAACAAATCCAGCATTAAGACATTTTTAACTACAAACTGTTGCTTACAACTAAAATGTGAGTCCATAATCCATAATAACGCTTCCTCCAGTGAAAAAGTCCATCTCCTGTTGTCTCTCACATCAAAATCCAGCCACATATTTGTTTAGAGCTGTCTTGGCTTGTAAACTGTGCAGATTTCTCTCCTGATTCAGACCAGAACACTTTTTTTTTTTTACCAGAGGAAGCGTTTTTATGGATTATGGACTCGAGTTTTAGTTAAAAACATCTTGATGGATTTATTGAAGCTTTTGGCTTCACAAAATGTGGACTTTCATTCTGACGGCACCCATTCACTGCAGAGCATCCATTGCTGAGACACTGATGCAGAGACACATTTCTCCAAATCTGCTGAAGAAACAAACTCATCTGCATCTTGGATGACCTGAGGGTGAGCACATTTTCAGCCAATTTTAATTTCAGGGTGAACTGTGCCTTTAAATTCAAATATAATCTCATAAGTAAAAAAGGAGCATTTAAATTCTGAATTTCACAAGTCCACAGTGTGATATTTTTCAAATGTAGACATACTATTGAATTTTCTGACAGGTGCTCTCAGGTCTAAAACTAGCATCGATTAGAGTCTAGACGTGTTTAGTCAGGAGAGAGAGGGCCGGTGCTTCTGTACTACAGGCCACATCTAAATGGCTCAGCGCTAGTGAACATTAAAAAGTTATTAATCAAATAGAAGCACCTTGGATTTTGTCACAGGCTGATAAATTGTCTACTTCGCCTGGAAGATAGTGGGCAAAAACATAATCACCTCAACGATTAGTTTAGCCTTCCAAGATCTACAATGTGTTTAAAAAGTTGTTAGGAAACAATAAAAACAAAAGGTTACTTATGTTGTGCCGCGGCAGCAGCGCTGAAAAATCGCCCAGATTGTTGGAGGAACGTGGCAGAGTGGAAATGCTAAATCAGCTAACGAACCGCAGCTGGATACAAACGCCGGTCCTGATGAATGAGAACGCTGGGAAATGTTCAGCTACGGCAAAAGTAATTGATTATTTGAGACTGTTGTTGTAGAATCAATGCATTTGGTTTTCTTTCAGATTACATGAAATGCTTCTACATGCGTGATCTTGCACCAGTTATGCTAACATGTAAGGTCACAAATAATGATTTAGTGATTATTGTGATTTCATTTGAACTTCCATCTCATTCAATAGAGTTCATTAGATCCGAACCCAATTAGAGACCAACTCCGGCTTGAGAGACGGATTAAAGCAGAATTAGCTTTGCCAGGATTGGTCAATTTGATATAGAGGTTCATTCGGATATGAATTTTAATCCAGGATTTTTCAATTTGACGTGCATGTTTTTTTGTGATATAAACATTAAGCCAGGATTGCTGAATTTGATTTAGAGGTTCCGTAAGAATCGGTCTGTTTTATATGGATGCTAAACCAGCACGGGTCAATTTAATTCAGCGCTTCTGCTGATACGAGGCTCATTTGGTTTTACTACCGAACCTTAATACATTCACAACAGCACTCGTCTTTTACTGTGGATTAATTCTAGGAGATGTGAAGAGAGCGAGCTGCTCGCTAAAGGCAATTACAGGGGAGACTAAATGAAGAAATGATTTATACAACAACAGACACATTTAATGTCATCAATATCAGTTCATTTACACAGTTTAGACCAGATTGTCTTCATACCAAATGCAAGTTGGCAAGTTGTTGTTTTATCTACGTATATATTTCACAGAAGTCTCTTTTGCTCACCAAGGCTGCATTTATTTGATCAAAAATACAGTAAAATTTTAATATTGTGAAATATTGGGTTATTCTGTGATGAAAGCTAAAATATTTAATTACATGCATGAATATTTATTGAGTAAAACCAATATATTTTTAGAGGGGGTCAAAATTATATTTTCACCTAAGAGCCAAATTAGGGGTAAATTGACTTTAGAAAGACGGACGCATCCTTGTTATTTTTAGACAGAGATTGGTAGATATGTTGACTTTATCATTCTTTATCAATATTTATTGCATTATATGCCAATGACGACTATTCATAAATAGAGAAGAAGCAACTCTTGTGTTTTTTTTCAGAAGTCTGCATACTTGTAACTTAACAAATATGAAAGATATCTTAATATCCTTTTATATTTCGATTCTTAACAAACTTTTCTTTTAGTATCTTCATCTTTAAGGCCCAGTAAGGTTCATTTCTAGAGATACTGAGAATTAAACTTGGCTTCAGGAGTAAATTGTTAAATTGCACAAATGTTTTGTGGTTAAAAACTAAATATAGGCCACTTTGCATACAGCTGTTTTTTTATTTTATTATAAATGCAATGTCTGAAGAACAAATAATGTTGAAACCAAAAATGTATCTCTTTTCCCTCTACCAAAATATTTGCATAGAACATATGTCAAAAATATTATACTTCCAAAGTTTGCATTCGTCCAACTCAAGAAGTATTGAATAATATCAATATCCTTTTAGATTTTGATTATTAACAAACTTTTCTTTTTATCATTTTTAATCCTTTATATTATTTATTGCCAGAGATGGGGGATTTCAATACTTTTTGAGCAAAATATTAAATTCTACCCATTTCTAGAGATCAAAAACCAAATGTGGGTCACTTTGTAAACAACTGATACCGTATTTAAAGAGGAAAGTCTAAATAACAAATAATGTTGAAATTAGAAATGAACCTTTATTTATTCGCATAAACATGCTCTTCAGACATTTCAAATAATTAAATATTAGATGCATGCAAAGTACCACATTTGGTTACTGATCATAATCATAAAATGGGTCAAATTAAAAAGTGCGACATTTATTTACATTCTACACGTCTTTAACGACACTGTTGATCAATTGAATGTATCCTCGCTGAATGAAAGTAGTGATCTTGTAAACTATAGTGTCTCTCACTCCAGATGTGTGTGCGGTTCACAGGTACAGCCGCTCTAGCGTGAAAGTGCCCTCAGAGCTGCTATAGTATCAGTCGGTCTGATAGTAAAGTTCTGCCAGCTTGAGCCGGATTGATTCTGGTGGAGCCCGTGAGGTGTCAGGGACAGATGGAGGTTGAGCCGGACATTCACAGCCAGAGACACTCGCCAAACACGGCCCCGTGAGAGAACCGTCTGCATGTAGGCCACATGTCATCCGCCACTGATACGACGGTCGTTTTCATCTCCAAATGACTTAGTTTAGAGATGTTACTGAGTTCAGAAGCTTGGAATGTAATTATTATTTCTTAAAACAAGAGCTCTTGAGCGATAATTTGGGCTTCATGGGAATTAAATCAAGGATCTGCTGCTAATTTGCTTCTCGTGTTCTTGGGAAATGAGACGATGAAAGGCTGAAGGAATGAATGAAAGATTGAGGAATAAAATGAAATAAGTGTTTTCTGCCTGAAGAGGTGGAGACTGAACCTGAACTGACCCCAAACCAGCGTGTTGAAAACAATAACAGTGAAAATGACTAAACCCCAGGCCCGGAGAAGTGTCATTTTCTATTCATTACTTCTGTCGGTCTTAATGTTTTCCATCAGGCTCATTACCAGGCAGGTTCGGCTCTCGGTTTCAGTGCAGATGTGAGTTTATGATGTTATTCGGTCCATGTGAGATGTTAATGATCCTGGTTCATTACTTCATTAGGGGTTTGTTCTCTATCATCTAATGGCATTACATGGCCTTTCACACTCTGTTCTCCGTTCCTGTCACACTTTCGCTCTCTTTTACCCCATTTCCACCAAAACCAAGTCTGTTTCTCCATTGTCAATCAATTTAAATATACAATTTTTGGTATTCATCATTAGGGTTGGGAATCGAAAATCGATTCCAATTCCAGAATCAGAATACTTAATGTCAGGAATGGAATATTTGTTGTCAAATTAAAATTTTGATTCCGCCTATCGATTCCTATGCCCTTTTTTTCATCTGTGAGGACCTGACCTAGCGATCTGCCAGGACCTTACTCGCTAATCTAAGCACTCCACAAGTTTTGCTACATTTACGATCAGAAGCCAAAAAATGTAAGTATGATATCTGTGATAGCTAAACATGTTACAAGCGAGGTGTCACCACCAACATGAAAAAGCACTTTAATTTAATAGATCTTTAAAGATCACAAAAACGATTCAAACACCAAAGTGGTTCTATTCCTTTGACGTGTGCAATCACAATGTTGTGATCACTTGGTTCCTCCGTGCTGCGTACGATCATTCAGTGTGATTTGAATATTTAAATCTGCATTCGCGCTGCCGTTGACCTAAAGAGAACAGCTGTCATCTGTCATGAATGAAAGCTTCAGTCTTTTCAACCACACGGCATCATTATTTCTGTGCTACAAACATTCAAATAACAGAAGTACTGGGATACAAGTTATAATTCAGATATAAACTCTGATATGTACGGTAGAAATTCAAATAGAATAAATCACTTTTTGAAAGTAATTTGACACTCCAAATGAAGATTTATTGATTATATTGTTATGCCAGTGGGTGGCGAAAAGGGGCAGTTAAAATGTATCATACAAGAGATTCATCCAGTAATGAAACAAGTACATATCGAATGAGACATTGAATCATTCATTCATAAATTACATGTGATTTTGTTTAGTTATAATTTTTTCTTCAGAATCATGAGAGGACCACGACTTCCATTGGGGAAAAAAAAATATATATTTTTTTTTTCATGTGTTTTTCATGATTTTTATCATGGAGTTCTATTTTGCACACAAACAGCTCTTAAAGAGTCCAGTTGTTATGTAGCCTGATGATTTTTGTTAATGGTATTCAGCTGCAAATAAATGGTTGCAAAAAAAGAGACACAGGATAAATGTTTGATATCGTTATTTAATCACATTGGAATCGAAACTGGGAATCGAAAAGAACCGGAATCGATCAAATTTAAATGATACCCAACCCTGTTCAACACGAAAAAGTAGATAAACTTCTTGCCTTCCCCCAATTTAATACAGTAAGCCTACAATGATTCTGAGACAATGAATGTGGGCAGCTGAGAAAAGAAGTTTAGTAATTTGAGTGAAAAAAAACATTGCAAATTAACACAACAGTGCAGAATATCTCACCAATTATTCCAAACTTTTGACAGCCAGCGCATAGTCTAGAAAACACAAAAGGATATACAAACACTTCATAATAAAACAACCTTCCACACACTTTAAGAGCACAACCTTACTGGCATCAGCATTTTATTGAACGACAGTGTTTCACTCGTTCATTTCACCTGACCTTCAATGGGGCAAATGACCTCTGCTTTCTTCAAACGTCCCATCTCAGATTGATTTATTAATAAATGTCCCATTACAATAGTCTTTCTCCATCATTTACTGATAAATGGCTGGTCGACCAGAGACCTTTGGTGTGAGTGTGAAAGAGAAGCTTGTGCTGCAGCTTTGATTAGATTCAATCAGTTCTAAATGTTCAAATCAGTTTTTGACAGTTTTCAGCAGTTAAAATTGCATTCAAATGGATTAAATGTGTTGATGGTGTTAAAAGGTCAATTCACATTGATCCAACAAATGCCAACAAACACTAACTAATGCAAACCAAGTCCATCCAGCTTCAACCAACCTAACTTTCTAATGTTGGCCATTGGAACCAAGCTCCACCAACCAATGCCATCCAGCACCAGTCAACTACATTCAACTCCAATCAACTCCAACCAACTCCAACCTTCAAATGTTGGCTATTGGAACCAAACTCTGGTATCTAATGCAAACCAATGCCAGCCAACACCAACCAACTCCAATCAATTCCAATCTTTTAATGTTGGCCATTGGAACCAAGCTCTGGTATGCAACACCATACAGCACCAACCAATGCCAGCTAACACCAACCAACTTCAGTCGACTCCAAACAACCCAACCTTCTATTGTTGGTCACTGGAACCAAGCTGTGCCACCCAATACCTATCAACACGGGAAGACACCGACAAACTTCAATCAACTCTAACCAACCCAACCTTCAAATGCTGGCCACTGGAACTAACGCCAACCAACACCTACCAGCACCAATCAATGCCAATTAACTCCAACCTTCTAATGTCTGTCATTGAACTCAATACTTGCTTACTCGAGTCCATTGAGGCAATGTGAACATATTCATTGACGCTTTCACTTTGACAGACCTAATTACTAAATGACCTGCTCAAAAAAATCTAGCATCTGAAGGACGTGAGTACATATTTTACCATTGAACTCAGTATTTGAATGCCACCACGAGGAAACTCTGAACCGTTCACCAGCTCTGGCATCGTGTTGGTGGTTATAGGGAATCTCTCTCTCTTTGTCGCCCCTCGGGCTTCAGGTTTTGCTTTAGGAAATAGACGTGTGTCAAGGCGAAACTGTTTTTCATCCCTTCACGCTGATTTCCACATGAATGGCATCTTTGACAGGCGTGACACACCCTGCGGATTGGTGAGGCTCATGGACAGATTGGCTCTCTCTGTAAACCGCCTGCCCTGACAGCTCAAAAGCTCGACACACACGTGACTCCATTACATTTATTCAGCACCTCAATATCTCCTTATAGGTCTCCTGTTGCTCCCTACCATTCCCTCTCTTGTGATGGGTGATATGACAGCATATACCGTATGCTGGTTAACAGTATACATGTCAACCAGTAGAGATTTAGCGATGTATGTGTGTACAAGTGTTTCCCCTAGGTTTATGTTTATGGCCTATAATCTTATATTTTGGAAAATAAAGAATATTTAATATTACAATTAAAACATTGAATACATATTGTATGATTATTCCTTAAAAACGGTTTTAATAGTTTTAGTAGTAGTAGCCTATTATGTACGTCCCACTGAACAATAGTAATGTATTTCTGCCCAATGTCTTCAAGTGAAACCGAACTTTACTTTTATTTTGAAGGGTTGCTGTGAATACCTTTACATTAGGATAGTTTTACTCAAATTAAACTCATATATGTTCTGATTTAGTGAGGCGGCAGACGTTAATATCACCGGAAGCATCACGTCAATTGATTATTTTCTCTTTTTATTTTTAAACTGAACAGATGCAAAAATATATTTTATTTTATTTTATAAATCCTTTTGTTTTTTGTGCTTTAAGTTCCAAATAAAAAGAGAAAATAATCAAATGAAACGAAGGATTTAGTTAATCATCCATGAATACAAAATCACATCTAGGCCTAATTTAAAATACCAACAAAAACTATGGGACATCAATGATACTACAATAACAATGAATGTTATTGAACTGAAGTTGCAATATTGCTTATACATATAAATACATAAATACCAATAATCATCATAATAAATAAGTATCCATAAATAGACATTACCAGTTATTATTATTTTTTTAAATGATTTTTGCATTACATTTACAGCAACTACATGTAGCATGTATTATATTAAATTACTCAGTGACATGAGACACGCCCACCACAACCTCTGAGCCAATCACAGGACATCTGTCAGACTGAGGGACTCCACTGAGTGATGCACGACCGATCGGCGCAATCTCTGCAATCAGAGGTGAACCTGGCACCCCGTATCACAAGGCCTTTTCAGAAGTGTTCATCTCCAAACAGCTAGTCAATTTTAGTGTAACTTTCTTCATCTTAATTAGACGTCTGCCCTGCCATCGCTGCAGGAAAAATTCATATGTGTCCCAGAGAACTTATAAATTATTCCTGAAGAGAAGAAGCTCTGAAGCAGAACATGTAGCATCCCTCGGCATCGGCGACAGCCACTGACAGCACGCGAGTTATCAAGCCATTGCAGACTTCTGTAGCAGCCATGGGGGAATTTTAAAAGCATGCGCTCGGAATATCTAAAAGGCCTCGGCTATCTGTCTCTGCATGCATCTGAAACAACTGTTTACCCTCCACGATTAAAACGGAACTGCGGTAAACGGCTGGCGGCCATCTGATCCCTCTCTGTCAAACTGCACTCCATATGCTATTACACGGCTAATGCTGCATGCTAACGCAGGCCGCAGGATTTATCTGATATTATCTCCCTCTTATCCGCCGCTAAAAGCGATTTTCGCTCTTACACAAAGAAGCTTAGAGCATTCTCTGATACCTCATCAGCCAATAACCAACAAAGATAAACGCCTCCCCTTCAGACAGCAGTAGAAATCTGCAACGTGAATACAAAAGACTCTGATCGCAGACTTATGACCTCTATTTAAAACCAGACCTGGAGAGGTGATAGTCGAGGGGTCACTCTTCAACAAACCCCATGTTTAGCATGAATCTTGTCACTGATGGTTTGCAATAACATTGAAGAAGCAACTTTACAAAGCCCAGAATATCACAGATACATTAGTAACCATCCACAACATTATAGCAACCTAGAAACCCCCTAGAAACAGCAAAACATTCATTCAGAGCATCTAAGCAACACCCTGGCAACCACCCACACACATTTTCATGCTTTTATATACTCAAAAACCACTCGCATTTTCTCCAGAAAACATAAATGTAGTACTTTTAGCAACTTTTACACATCGTGTAGTTTGAAAATGCTCTGTTTCATTTAAAAGCCCATACAGTATATTTAAGAACTAGGGCGCAAGACTATAGAATAAAAGACATGAGATAAAAAAATTGACAAAAAATTGAAAAATATTAAATAAACTACATTTGCTACATGGTCGACTGTACAGCTTTTAAGCTTGTAGTCAAAACTGACCCAATTTACTTACTTAATAAATGTCCCTGAATTTATTTTACACAATGTATCACTACATACCTTTCTAATAAATAAATAATTTCAACAATTCTGCACTTCTGAAATTACTTTTCTTTTTGGCTGATGTTCTTGAAGCTGCATCTACAAGAGAAAAATAATATCCGATAAATATAAAAAGTTCATAGCCCACTTTTCACAATCCTATCACCAGATTAAATAGTTTCACCTTTGATTATTTATCACTAAATATTCTGTTTTACACAGAAACGCATAATTTACCAATATTTTATTTTAATGTTGCTTTATGACAGCATTTCTATTTGTTTGAGAAGTTGTGAAATTGGAAGGTAAAATCTCACAGTTTTGACATTTCTTCTTATAATTGCACATTTATAACTCATAATTCTGCATTTACAGTATATATTGCAATTCTGCATTTATGTCTCAAAATTCTGTTTATATCTTGCAATTCTGTGTTTATATCTCCAAATTATGAGTTTATATATACATTTCTGAGTTTATTATACTGTGTAATTCTGCATTGATATCTCGTAATTCTCAGTTTACATCTTGGAATTTATGTGGAAAGTTTCAAAATTGTGAGATTAAAAAGCTGCAATTAACTTTGACCTTTTATTGTTATGCAAATAAATGAACGAAAACAGGGTTCGTTTTTTTCTGTAAAATGTATTTTCTCTTGATTTTGGGCTGAAATACTCCCACACATTTCACTGTGGGATGAAAAGTCTTGGTAATTGAGTTCCCTATCTGTCGGTCACTACGAGTTATGTCGTGACGACATAGGGGATTTACTTGGAAGCCCCGAACATCTCTGACTAAGAGAAAACGCCAATGAAATTGGCTAGTGGATTTTGCATACCTGAGCCACTCACCATGCATACGGGTATAAAAGGGCGACAGGTGCATCCACTCATTAAATTTTTGCTTCGGAGCCGAGTGGATGAGAAGAGTGCTGATCTCCACAAAGCCGTTCATCTTTGTTTTGTTCCCGGTTGGCGTAACGGTGCGATCAGCGGAGTCCCTCTCATCAGCGATTCCCCTGGGCACTTCAACTGAGAGAGCAAATTCTAAAAGAGCAAATCACGGACTATCGCGTCTTTTTCAAGATGCCGTTTCGTCCGTGTCCTTCTGGTTGCGGTCGTTTTCTGTCTGCGGATGACGGACACGATCGTTGTCTTCAGTGTCTGGGCCGCCGACACGCTGAAGCTGCGTTCGTGGATGACTCATGCGTCTGTTGTGGGCGTATGAGCATGATTTCGCTGCGATCTCGCCTTTCCTTTATGAAAGGATTGGCACCCTCTGCCGCCACCCGTGCTGATCTCTCTGGCTCGAGCAGAGGATCGCCGGCTGACGCTCTGGGAGATCTGAGGGTTACAGTAAGAGCCTCTCCGCCGGGCACGCCCCCACGGACCTCTTACTCCTCACGCAGCGAACATCCCGTCCGGTTCCCGGGTGATTTCGCTGGTCTGTCCCACGGGGCGCCCAGCATTTCATTCGGTGCGCCATCTGTAGATAGGATGTCGATCGCAGCATCGGGGGATGGGTTCACATCCTCTGAGGATGAAGGTGCGGTGGGGCTGCCCCCCTCGGGTGTTGTCGCCACCGCCGCACCGGACCCAGAGCTGACGGCCATGCTTGCCCGGGCAGCCGTGAGCATCGGGCTGGAGGTCAACAGACCGCCCAGTCCCGAGCCCTCACGGCTGAACGATTGGTTTCTCGGAGCGGGGCGCGGCTCACAACCGCGCCCTGCCCCGGTGCCTTTCTTCCCGGAGGTGCATGAGGAGCTGACGAGTTCGTGGATGGCCCCTTTCACGGCCAGAAGCCGCTCGTCCGCCTCCTCCGTCCTCACTACCCTCGACGGCGGAGTGGCCAGGGGGTACACGGGCATTCCCCAGGTGGAGAGAGCGGTCGCGGTGCACTTGTGCCCACGAAACGCCGCCACTTGGAGGAACCGTCCGCGTCTCCCGTCCAAGGCCTGTAAGCTGACAGCCGCTCTCGCGGCCAAAGCTTACAGTGCTGCGGGCCAGGCAGCCTCCGCCCTGCACGCCATGGCTATCCTGCAGGTTCACCAAGCCAAGGCACTCAAACAGGTGCACGAGGGTAGTACCGACCCGGGGTTGATGCAGGAGCTGCGCACGGCGACTGACCTCGCTCCACGAGCGACGAAAGTCACGGCGCGGTCCCTCGGGAAGGCGATGTCCACCATGGTGGTCCAGGAGCGCCATCTCTGGCTCAACCTGGCAGAGATGAAGGACGTCGACAAAGCACGCTTTCTCGACGCCCCCATCTCCCAGGGAGGGCTGTTCGGCGACACCGTCGAGGGCTTCGCCCAGCAGTTCTCGGCGGTACAGCAGCAGACCGAGGCGATCCAGCACATCCTGCCCCGGCATGAGGCACCATCCACCGCTGCCCCCGGGGCCAGGCCTCAGTCTGCCCGTCGCCGTGGGCGCCCTCCTGCGTCCTCCAGAGCTGCTCCGCCCCAGGCCGAATCGACACATAGGCCGGTGCGTCGAGCCTCTCGCAGGAGAGCGGAGATGTTGGAGTTTGCTCTTTCTCAGGAGACGGCGAGAACAGCGCCGCTCCTTCCCCCGGTGGAGGGCCGGGAGGAGAATCTTCTGTTTCGTTTTGTTTCTGTTCCGCCGCTGGTCCAAGGGCCAGCGGTACCCACCTTCTCAAAGAAAGAGCAATTTCCATTTCCTCCGGGTTCTCAGGTCCATGGGACGACAGTGTGCGACGCCTCCTCACTCTCGCCCACGACCCATTTTGCCAGTAGCCAAGAGAGTACGGTTCGGGGACGACATTCCTCCCCACGCACCTCTGGCCAGTCCCGTTCGGGACCCAGGGAGTTTGGTGAGGATGCCTCAGAACGCACCGCCTTCTGTGCCATCCACCCCTACTCCCTTTCGCTGCACTACCACAGGTACGTCGATTGTGCCGTTGGAGCCGCTTGCACAGCGACTGGAGGCGTGGCTCACGCTGCCCAGCCTGTCTCGCTGGCTCACGCGCACAATTCGACTCGGCTACGCGATTCAGTTCGCCAGGCGACCTCCCAAGTTCAACGGCGTTCTCGAGACGTCGGTGGCAGTCCGGAACGCCCCTGTCTTGCGCGAGGAGATTGCTGTCCTCCTGGCAAAGGATGCAATCGAGCCGGTCCCTCCAGCCGAGATGAGGCAGGGGTTTTACAGCCCTTACTTCATCGTACCCAGAAAGGTGGTGGCCTTCGGCCAATCCTGGATCTGCGAGTCTTGAACCGGGCTTTGCACAAGCTCCCGTTCAAGATGCTGACGCACAGGCGCATGATCAAATGCATTCAGCCCCAGGATTGGTTTGCAGCGATCGACCTGAAGGACGCTTACTTTCACGTTTCGATCCTTCCGCGACACAGACCGTTTCTACGGTTTGCGTTCGAAGGTCGGGCATGGCAGTACAGGGTCCTCCCCTTCGGGCTCTCCCTGTCTCCCCGTGTGTTCACGAAGGTTGTAGAGGGCGCCCTTACCCCGTTACGGGAAGTGGGCGTCAGGATCCTCAACTACCTCGACGATTGGCTTATCCTAGCCCAATCCAGAGAGCAGTTGGGCGATCACAGGGACTTGGTGCTCCGGCACCTCAGCCAGTTGGGGCTTCGGGTCAACTGGGAAAAGAGCAAGCTCTCCCCTGTGCAGAGAATCTCTTTTCTCGGTGTGGAGTTAGACTCGGTGAGTATGACGGCACGCCTCACGGAGGAACGTGCCCAAGCAGTGCTGAACTGCCTGAGTTCCTTCAGAGGCAGGAATGTGGTACCACTGAAACAGTTTCAGAGGCTCCTGGGGCATATGGCATCCGCAGCTGCAGTCACGCCGCTCGGATTGCTTCATATGAGACCACTTCAGCACTGGCTACACTCCCGGGTCCCGAGGTGGGCATGGCGCCGCGGTACACTGCGAGTAGGTATCTCCCAGCAGTGTCGCCGCTCCCTCAGCCCCTGGACAGACCTTGCCTTTCTACGGGCCGGGGTGCCCCTAGAACAAGTGTCCCGGCATACTGTTGTCACAACAGATGCCTCCAGCACGGGCTGGGGCGCTACATGCAACGGGCAGGCAGCCTCGGGGCTCTGGACAGGGCCCCGACTGCTTTGGCACATCAACTGCCTGGAGCTGTGGGCAGTGCATTTAGCCTTGCGGCAGTTCCGGCCACTGCTGTTGGGCAAGCACGTGCTAGTCCGCACGGACAACACTGCGGCGGTCTCGTATATCAACCGGCTGGGGGGTATACGATCACACCGCATGTCACAGCTCGCCCGCCATCTCCTCCTCTGGAGTCACACGCAGTTCAAGTCACTGCGTGCTGTTCACATCCCGGGGCAGCTCAATCGTGCGGCCGACGCGCTCTCACGACAGCTCACGTTCCCCGGAGAGTGGCGACTCCATCCCGAGACGATCCGGCTGATCTGGAGTCGATTCGGGGAAGCTCAGGTAGACCTGTTTGCCTCCCCCGAGTCCTCCCACTGCCAGCTGTACTTCTCCCTGACCGAGGGCCCCCTCGGCACAGACGCACTGGCACACAGCTGGCCTCGGGCCTTACGCAAGTATGCGTTTCCCCCAGTGAGCCTACTCGCACAGACATTGTGCAAGCTCAGGGAGGACGAGGAGCAGGTCCTGCTGGTTGCGCCCCATTGGCCCACCCGGACCTGGTTTCCCGAACTCATTTCCCTCGCGACAGCACCTCCCTGGCGCATTCCTCTGAGGAAGGACCTCCTTTCTCAGGGGCTCGGCACCATATGGCACCCGCGTCCAGATCTATGGAACCTCCATGTGTGGCTCCTGGACGGGACGCGGCAGACTTGACTGGTCTACCACCGGCGGTGGTAGAGACCATCATTCAGGCTAGAGCTCCTTCAACAAGGCAAACCTACGCACTGAAATGGAGTCTGTTCGCGACCTGGTGTTCTTCTCGCCGAGAAGACCCCCGAAGATGCACGATCGGAGTAGTGCTTTCTTTCCTGCAAGAAAGGTTGGAGCGTAGGCTGTCACCCTCCACCTTGAAAGTGTATGTAGCCGCTATTGCGGCTCACCACGATGCAGTGGACGGCCGGTCCCTGGGAAAGCATGATCTCATCGTGAGGTTCCTGAAGGGGGCCAGGAGGATGAATCCCTCCAGGCCTCCCCTTGTGCCCTCTTGGGACCTCTCTATCGTCCTGGCTGGACTTCAGAGGGGCCCCTTTGAGCCGCTGGACTCAGTCGAGCTGAAGTTCCTGTCTCTTAAGACAGCGCTCCTGACCGCGCTCACTTCCATCAAACGGGTCGGGGACCTCCAGGCGTTTTCGGTAAGCGAAGAGTGCCTTGTGTTCGGGCCGGTCTACTCTCACGTTGTCTTGAGACCCCGGCCTGGATACGTGCCCAAGGTTCCCACCACGCCCTTCCGCGATCAGGTGGTGAACCTGCAAGCACTGCCCTCGGAGGAGGCAGATCCAGCCTTAGCGTTGCTGTGTCCCGTAAGAGCATTGCGCATATACGTGACCCGCACCCGGAGCATCAGAAGCTCCGAGCAGCTCTTTGTCTGCCACGGAGGGCAGCAGAAAGGGAAGGCTGTCTCCAAACAGAGGTTGGCCCACTGGATAGTGGAGGCCGTCGCCTTGGCGTACCAGTCGCAAGGCGAGCCGTGCCCCCTGGGGGTGAGGGCTCACTCCACCAGGAGTGTTGCCTCCTCCCATGCGTTGGCGCACGGCGCCTCTTTGGCAGACATCTGCAGAGCTGCGGGCTGGGCGACACCGAACACCTTCGCAAGATTCTACAATCTCCGCGTTGAGCCAGTTTCTTCCCGTGTGTTGGGTAAGTAATTGGCGGGAAGAACTGGCCGGTGTCACGCTTGCTGCGCCATTCCCCCTCACCCGGGGATACGAGCGCCTTTTTCTCCCCCAGTTCAGTTCCCCGGACGGTGAACCCTGGTGGAATCCTCCAAGCACCCCCGGCAGTCAGACTGGGCGGAGCAGTCTGACGCCAGGCCCAGTACTGGTGTTAGCTCGCCCGGGTCTCCGGTCAGCCCCTGTACTGGGCTAGGTGGCCGTATGGCCTGATTCCCCTTCGGGTAATCCCATATGTGTATTCTTCCACGGTAAGGTTTCCCTCACGGTAAACCCGTGTCTTCCCTGTGACAGAGCTTCTGTCAGGTTCTGCTGGCAGCCCTCCTCCCTACTCCTAGGTAGGATCTGCCCCAGAGTCCAGTCGTATGTAGTACTGCCCCAAGCCTGGGCCAGTCCATATCAGTGTCTCCACATGTTACCTCCCTTCGGGCAGGATGTGGCCTCCGTAGCGCCCTTCTCTGGAAGGCTCGCTTCCCTGCCGTTACGACAAGCTGTAAACAACAAATAGGAAAGACCTGAAGCTGTCTTTCACTGAAGGTCGAAATCCCTTCCGATTCCGTGGGGAAAGGAACAGCGGCTTGGCTATCTCCAGCAGCGATGTACTCAGTGGTCCCGGTGGGCACCAAGGTTAGCGAATTTGCACTGGAGCGGTAGGAAGGTTGCAACCTCTTGCATGGCATTTGTCTGTCACGCACTCGCTTGTCAACATCTGCATGCCACAAGGTTGTGACGGGGTTCAGCTTGTGGCGCTTTCCATAGGACCCCTATGTCGTCACGACATAACTCGTAGTGACCGACAGATAGGGAACGTCTAGGTTACGTACGTAACCCCCGTTCCCTGATGGAGGGAACGGAGACGTTATGTCCCCATGCCACAATCTTGAACCATCGCTGGTTGCCAGGGACTCGTCTCGGCTCCTCAGCGTAAAACCTAATGAGTGGATGCACCTGTCGCCCTTTTATACCCGTATGCACGGGGAGTGGCTCAGGTATGCAAAATCCACTAGCCAATTTCATTGGCGTTTTCTCTTAGTCAGAGATGTTCGGGGCTTCCAAGTAAATCCCCTATGTCGTCACGACATAACGTCTCCGTTCCCTCCATCAGGGAACGGGGGTTACGTACGTAACCTAGACGTTCTGTTCAATTAAAATGTATTCAGTTCACTGCATATGAGACATGAGAGAACAGTTTCTATATCTGTGTGAATTTTCACTTCAAATCATCAGTACACAGCCTGTAATGATTCAGGTGCTCATTAAGATGTGATCTAACATCAGCCTCTCTACCCAGCGTCTGACACGAAAGCAGGAATGGCTTAATTAGGCCCAAACCTGAAAGAAATGATGCAAACCAACCAGCAACTCCATTAGTGGCGCTGACAGTCTCTATGATACTTTAATGCTCGGTTAAACTCCACACACACACAAACACACACACACACACACACGCACACGCACACGCACACACACACACACAAACACACACACACACAGACACGCACACGCACACGCACACGCACACGCACACGCACACACACACACACACACACACATAGACGAGCGGTAGACCAGGAGACATGACAAAAACATGCCGTGTCTGAATTAAACATGATGGGAACACAATCAGCATTATTAAGCCCAGGGGCTGTTTGCATAACGCAAGCGGAATAAAATTATCCTTTTCCGAAACCAGCCCAGAGCAGTCTACTTATCATTAAAACTAAATCGAATATGCACGCCTGTGAACGGGATAATCCATATCATCAGCATAAACCATTTACTACCTGCAGAGCGTCACCCATCCCGTGAGGATCTGGCAACAGGATGGGGACCAAAGCATGGGTTAGATCGCTTAAATAATCCATCTGTCGCTCATCACATGTGTGGGAACGCGGATTAGTTTGATCCACAGGAGATCTCGCTAAATCTCGCGCTGCAGCTGCAGAACCACCAAATCCATCTGTTTCGGTTCCGAACTGCCAACCAATCACAATCAAGTTCTACGTCACATGATCGCTGCTCAGTGCAGTTCGGCGGCGGCTGAACAAATGACACATTTCATCAGGCTTCTGTTTACATGGTAATTATAGTATTACAATAATAGAGCCCTCACACATCATTCCTCATGCTGGGTTACAGGAAAGAGTCATCAGAGAGCGGACGTGTGCTGCTGCCGGTGCCGGGTGAGTAATACTGAGTCAGGCGTGTTATTTGTAAAGACAAACTGGAAACTAGTGGGAAGAAAGACTGACTGGTGAGACCTGAGCGACTGCTGCCCAATGACCAATGCAAACATTCATAATACAAAAGCACACATAATCTTACATTGTTGTTCAAATAAAGCCAATTACTAGAGAATAATCTTCCTTAACCCTAACAGGTCTATATACATACACAATGAAAATAATAGAATAAATATAAAATTAATAAAGCAAAGAAAATATCCATGCATGCACTGCTTACTCAGTTTTTTTGTTGTGAACAAAGCCTTTTATTTGGAGAATGGGATATTTTTAATTGGTTTATCGATAAGCTCTGACTTTTTCAGTGGCTTTGGTTATTAAAGTATTCTTCACATTCGTTATCTCGACAGGGATTTTGAAAAATCTTAAATAACGAGATCTAAGCCTTGAACCAACTGGCTGCGAGATGAATCACAGCATTAATGCAATGTTTGATTTGAAGCAAAATTATATGAAAAGACTAAAGCTAGACTGTGTACTTTAATGATTTAATGAACAGGGATCCCATGATGCACTGCGAATGATTTAATCAAATGAAAAATGACAGAAAATGTAAAACTGTTGATACATAGTCACTGATTAGAAGTATAAAAACAAAGTTGATAACACTTTACAATAAAGTTGCATTTGTTAATATTAGTTAACAAGAACTTAGATAATGTTACCTTCAACATTTACTGATACATTATTAAAATCAAATGTTGAATCTGTTTATTATATGATATTATTTAATGGACCTGTGCATATATGAACTAACGATGAACAGTTATTTAGGTCTACTATAGTTAACAAAGATGAAGATACTGTAACAAATGAACTGCTCATTGTTAGTTGATCTTAGTTAATGCATCAAAATGTTAACTAATGGAACCTTATTGTAAAATGTTAAAATAACTGTAAGAATATTCAAAATCATACCGTAGTTTGCGAGTGAATGAAGGCTGACTCACATGGTAACGTTGTTTTGTTCATTAGATGATCTCTCTTCATGATTACTAGTAGTGTAGATATTAATCTAGAGTTTGGCTATTAAACAGGCTGAAATCACTCTAATGTGTGGCATCTACAGAAACATACCTCACATCTTCACAACCTTCAAAAAAATCAATTTACAGTATCTGTGGAGGAAATAAAGTGGGTTTTTACTTGCAGCTCTATATGAATGCTGATTTGACCAAACTACAGAAATGAGCAGTCACTCAAGCAGTTTTTCTTGATTGCCAACACACTATAAACTGATTCATTTGATCCAATTTTCCAAACCATTCATACAGTTCTCAAAACAAAGACACGTTTCCCAAAACTTGGAACACATTTCACCTATTTGCACACATGTTCCAATTTTCTCAGTAAATATACATAAACTACATAAAAACGCCATAATTTCTCACAAGTTTAACCATATTCTCATTCAGAAAACACAAACATTAAATATAATTAAGTCAAGCATCAGAAAATGAACTCAAACAGCGCACGTTTATCCATGTGTGAACATTCAGTAGCAAAACTGAAGACACACAGGTCAGAATCTCAGGATGATATGAACAGGAGCACAGTGATTGTGTGTTTTGGAAAATGAATCCTGGTTGTGGGAGCCAAAGAGGAATTGGAGAGGAAAATAAAATGAAGAGGATGTGAAGAAGAAGAAGATTTTTTTATTTGTCACATACACACTTTATACAGAGTATAAGCAGCAGTGAAATGTGTTCTCTGTATTTAACCCATCCAAGTGCACACACACCTGGAGCAGTGGACACACACACACACCTGGAGCAGTGGACAGACGGGGAGCAGTCGGGGGTTCGGTGCTTTGCTCAAGGGTCTCACCTCAGTCATGGACAATTCCTGCCGGAGCCGAGATTCGAACCCACAACCTCGGGTTACAAGTCCAACGCCCTATCCATTAGAGCCACGACTGCCCCACATGATGAGGTCAAAGGTCATTTGTTCCTTATGAAATACAAAGCACTATAGTACATGCTCTTCAGCATGGACTGTCCATGAGGGAAGTTGGCCTACATGCTCATCTACAGGTTTCAGTACTACTGACTACCTAACCCTAACCTAAACTAACCTAACCCATACAATATAACTACAGCACATAGCAGCAGTACTTCAGAAGAGAGAACTTTCACGATTATATGTATACAGTAAATACTGTACACCCTCAAACTCATTACTGTAGAAATGATTTGTAGCCAAGCAGTCCTTGCATGTACTGTTTATGTGCAGAACTGAGAGACGTCTGAACAGGGGAGGCAGAGAAGTACTTTCTCAGAACAAATAAGGGTACTACCAATACTGTAATGCAATTTGGCTGAGGATGCTGAATGAATGAATATTTAATGTTATTTAATGTAACTGACAGTATATTCCTATGTGTGTTTAGTGTATATTCAGTAGTTTGGTCTTTGAACTTTTCTCTTCTACAGCTTTTCATCTACTGTGAGATCTCTTTACAGTCATGTAATGAAAGTAAACTTTCTTAAAGTTTATTGCTGAATTTTACTCTATCTGCACCCCTCTGTTTATGTTATATACTGTAACAGACATTGACAGGCAAAAGTATTCCTGTTTCCCAAAAGCAGGTTTTTGTAACAGTGTTTTGAATTGATCTCACTCGTGTTCTCTAGACAGGAAAGTAGTCAGAGTATTTGACAGGTTTGTGTATCATATGAGGCCAAAGCTTGAGTCTGACAAAAGAGAACATGTTTTTGACTAAACTATTTGATTTTGTGTTTATAGTTGTGAGAAAATGGTGATTGTTAGCAATCGATAAAAACTGTAATAGGTCACAGACATCAAGTTGAGCAAAGAAACACTGCTAAACTACACAAAGCAGCTGAGATATTGCATCAAAAATGTATTTCAGCTCAATAAAGACTTGGCATACCATGGTACACACTAGAGATTTATTGGCATTTACAGTTCCTCGAAGAACTCAATGGAACATTTCCATTGCACAAAAAGGCTCTTTATAATAGAAAAATAGCTCTTTTAAGAACTGTAAACTGAAAGATTCTTCGAGGAACCAAAAATGAGTCCTATCACTCTTAAAAATAAAAGCTTCTTTACTGGCATTTAATGAAGCTCCTAAACGTAAGTTATGGAGGAGCGAGCCCATCTAATGTTTCAATCCACAGCCAGAGTATATAAGCAGCTGCTTACCTCTGTTCAGTCCCAGCTGTTTCAGCATCCCTCCACCTGCCCAATCTCCACCTCCTTCTTAGGTACCTTGCCCTCCACCTGCCCAATCTACACCTCCTTCTTAGGTACCTTGCCCTCCACCTGCCCAATCTCCACCTTCTTCTTAGGTACCTTGCCCTCCACCTGCCCAATCTCCACCTTCTTCTTAGGTACCTTGCCCTCCACCTGCCCAATCTCCACCTTCTTCTTAGGTACCTTGCCCTCCACCTGCCCAATCTCCACCTCCTTCTTAGGTACCTTGCCCTTTGTAATCACCTTATATCAAGTCCCTGGGGGGTGTATCAGAGCTCGAGCCGAAGCTGCTTCATCGAGCCGCTCATCAGTGAACAACAAGCCAAATAAGTTTACTCTATTTCCTAATGATTATATGGGCAAACGAACTCGTTAATGACTCTGTGAAGAACTTTTAACATCCATGGAACATTGAAAGGTTCTTTATAGTGGAAAAGGGTTATTCAGACTAAGACAAAATAGTTATTTTAAGAACACTGAAAGGTTCTTCGCAGAACCCCAAAAAATTGGTTCTTCTATTAATTTACTATGGGGGGGGGGGGGGGGGGCATTTGGAATTGTTATGCTTGAAAGTGCAAACTTATGGAAGCAGTATTAATGACTTGGTTTGGCATTTTTCATCTACTGCTTTGACATTCACACATTTGGAACATTTGCATTGCACAAAAGCCTCTTTATAATGGAGAAGGATCTCCAGATTATTACAAATGGTTAAGAACTGTTAACTGAAATATTCAATGAGGAACCAAAAATGAGTCTAAAGCTTCTTTACTGGATGTATGGCTCCATGAAGAACCTTTAACATCCATGGAACAATTGAAAGGTTATTTATAGTGGAAAAATAAGTTCTTCAGACTAAGACAATTTTGTTAAAGTGACTAAGAAAATTGACTAAGAATTTTTTGGGGGGAACCAAATTTTTTTATTTTGAATCACTATGTAAAAAAAAACTGTGGGAACTATTGTGCTTGAAAGTGCAAAATTATGAAAGCAGTATGAATTACTTGGTTTGGCATTTTGTCATCTAATGCATTGACATTCACACATTTGGAACATTTCCATTGCACAAAAGACTCTTTATTCTTTGAGGAAACAAAAATGAGTACCATCACTCATAATTTATGGCTCTATGAAGAACTTTTAACATCCATGGAATGTTATTTTAAGAACTGCTCACTGAAAGGTTCTTTGCAGAACCAAATATGGTTCTTCTATTGAATCACTATGAAAAATAATATTGGAACTGTTATGATTGAGAGTGTAAACTTATGGAAGCAGTAATTAATGACTTGGTTTGGCATTTTGTAATCTAATGCATTGACATTCAAACATGTCAAGTGCCCAAATACTATAACAGAATACTAATTATTTTCGTTTCCTTATGTGTATTTTGTGTAGGTTTGTGTGTGTGTGTGTGTGTGTGTGTGTGTGTGTGTGTGTGTGTGTGGTGTGTGTGTGTGTGTGTGTGGTGTGTGTGTGTGTGTGTGTGTGGGTGGGTAAGAGAGAGTGTTGGGTGGGTCTGGGTGGGGGGGGTGTGTGTGTGTGTGCGGGTGGGTTGGGTCGGTGAGAGAGAGAGTATG
Organism: Oxygymnocypris stewartii; assembly: GCA_003573665.1. Lineage (NCBI taxonomy): Eukaryota > Metazoa > Chordata > Actinopteri > Cypriniformes > Cyprinidae > Oxygymnocypris > Oxygymnocypris stewartii. Next base: position 24,681 of record QVTF01005419.1, read on the forward strand.
GGTGTGTGCTGTGTGTGTGTGGGTGGTGTGTGTGTGTGTGGTGTGTGTGTGTGTGTGTGGTGTGTGTGTGTGGGGTGGTGAGTGTGAGTGGTGTGTGTGTGTGTGTGTGTGTGTGTGTAAGAGAGGAGTATGTGTGTGTGTGTGTGTTGTGTGTGTGTGTGTGGTGTGTGTGTCTGTGTTTCTGTGTGTGTGTGTGCGTGTGCGTGTTGTGGTGTGTGGTGTGTGTGTGTGTGTGTGTGTGGGGGGCATGTTTATGTGGTTTATGAGGACACAAATTTGTATAATGACATAGGTATGACATAGGTATTACAAGGAGAAGGTGATTTATGAGGACATTTTCAGTGTCCCCATAATTTAAAATGCTTATAAATCATACAGAGTAAGTTTTTGGGGGGAAAGTAGAAATGCACCGTCTCCTGTGAGGGCTAAGTTTAGTGTAGGGTAGGTGTAGGCAATAGCACATACAGTTGTACAGTATAAAAACCATTACGCCTATGGAAAGTCCCGTAAACCATAAAAACCAATGTGTGGTGTGTGTGTGTGTGTGTGTGTGTGTGTGTGTGTGTGTGTGGTGTGTGAGAGTAAGTTATGTGCCAGTGGCCCCCAGCGGCCGCTGCTCCATTCGCGTTCCCAGCCGCAGACAGACACACCCCAACAACAGTACCGTGAGCTCCGGGACTCAATCCGGACTGCGGTACCGGACCCGTTGCGTTAATCTCATCACCCAAATCGGTCTATTGTGATTTCATTGCGTCTGCGCTACCGATAAACCCAAAAGTCCTCCTCTGTCCAACTGAAGGAACCGTTCAAAGCGCAAATTGGGCTCTCGAGCAAACACCTTTACATAACCTATGGCGTCCCATCTCAAAACCCTGACATTTAAATGCGAAAGAAACGGTAACGGGAAAGATGAATGACTAGAGGGATCTCCAAACGTTGCCAGAAGGTCCTTCAAGAGGAAGATCAATCAACATTTTCTGACTAGCAACAGCAATGCCAAATCCCATAAGTTATTTTCATCAAAATGTCTCTCTTCCGTAAATGTGACCAAGCATTGCGATGCGCCTTGAATAACCAAAGCAAATCCACCAAAACACGAATTTGTCTTCAAGATTTCCTAATTATGTCAAGGTATCGCATCACAATCAAACAATAGCTCATTATTTGACCTCTAACGTTTGATTTATTCAACACCAAACTGGCGTTTGAGTGTAAGCTAATCGCAGTATGCAAACTGAATGCAAATAACCAAAGTATTGATTTGCAGAGTGTTTTGTTGGCGGTTTAAATCCTTAAAAAAGAAAGAAATAACTGATTACTCCGTCCTGGAGCATCCAAACGCCTCAAGTTCAGAGCAGCACAGAAATGTCCGGGATCTTCAGATAGATGATGTCTAAATCACCTCCTCTGGGGCCAGAGCTTGCAACAATATGCTCACTTGGATAAATGTATTGTGTGATATGTATACAACGATAAACGTATGAATATAGACCAGGAATTCGAATCCAAATATGCCGCGAAATATTTAACGGCGACTCTTAACGGTTCTTCATTCCAAGGCTGACTCGATTCAAGCGATCTTTTGAAATCCCAAAACAGACTTTCCGTTTAGGATATATTTAATCCAAAACGTGAACTATAGCTTCCAAAACAGAGTTAGAATGAAAAACGGTCGAAGAATCCAGAGATGTTGATGGTTTACTTCTGAAGGAGGTCCAGTCAGACTTTTCGCCTCCCGTCGGATCGCCTCAGAGAAAACACGGCACCGTGAGGAAAAAAACAGTGGGATATCGTCGTGTTTAGTGGATAAACACGCAAATAAGACAATTTGAGGAGAAACACGGACACAATCCTCTCAGAACACGTGAAAAAAAGACGCAAACGACAAAGCGTCCATTCATTTTCCAGCGTTTCTCCAAACGCAGATCCGCGTTTTAACGGCAGTAGATCCAGTGGCCAGCGCAGAAGGATCCCACCCACGTTATTTCACATGCGCATTTTGTACCAAATTGCATCCTGCGGGAAACGGACGCAGAACCCGAATTAGAAACATTTGGCACCGCATTGAGTCGCTGATGTATTGCTTTAGTCCTCGTGAAGGAGCATCCGGGCTGGGTGTCCCTCCCTCCGCCGTCGGGGTCCTCGGTAATAGTCCGCTCACGGCGAGCTCGAGACAACACTGCTTTGTCTGTAGTGCGCGAGAGCGCGAGAGACGGATTTGCACACGTGCCAATAGCGGAATTTTCACCACCAACATAACATAACCTGACTAACATAACCACATTTCTGCTTTGAAATTCATCAGGTATGATCCTTACAACGTTATAAGCACAAACACACCATGATCTTTTTAATTACAGTGCATTATCACTCACCCTTAACACACTTCTCTGTTTTAGAATTGCGTTTTTATAGATATTAACCTATAAGTCTTGTCAATAGGAAAGCTACTAAACATTTCTACCTTTTTGGCCAGGAGAAAACGTGTGACAACATGCCCCGTTTAGTTTTTCTACACGACTGGGGCAAGTTGTCACAATGGGAGCTTGCCGTTAAATAGCCTTTGTAATGGCTTTCCAGTAAACTTAGACATCAACGGTCTTCCAAGCTGTAACAAGGTCATTTGGGGTATTAATCTTGGTAAGTCTTGTCAAAAGGAAAGCTATGAGCATTTCTACCTTTATTGGCCAAACGAAAACCACATGCCCCATATATTTTAACAGCGCTCCCTATCATTGGGGCAAGTTGTCAAAATGGGAGCCTCCCATTAAATAAATAGCCAGTTGCAATGGCTTTCCAGTAAAGTTAGACATCAACTGCCACCCAGCTGTAACAAAGTCATTTTAGGTTGGCCTTGTGTGTAAGCTGAACAAAGTACTACACCAACAATGAACGAATACATCACTATTTATAATCTTAAGTTTGTGCTGTCTGATGAAATCCAGTTTAAAAAGCTGTGTGTTTTTTGGAAAAGCAGGTCACATTCGTATTATCTTTATTTGGCTCTTTAGAGGGTTTTTCTGCTCTCTAAGCCTGAATCTCGAAGCGAGTCGTGAGTGCTTTTTTTAATGAAAGTATCCCTCGACTTCAAAGACGACTGGTGAGACGCTGCTGATTAATATTACATCAACATCTTATATGGATAGATAAGGCCATGCACATGATTAGCTGAAGTGGAAAAGTATTAAAATGCATATGCAAGATATGGTTAGATTCGGTTCTATAAAACGTTACAGATTACCCAGGGTTCCTTCTGCATGTAAGAAGCTGATAATTGCATTAAGGTGTTGAGGACCGACCGCTGCCTATTGCATGTGGATGCAGTTTTCTCCAGACGAGGAGGAGGAGGAATGGGAGATTTGTGGCTGATGCAGAAACGCGCTTCTCCGTCACTCAAATGCCACAGCAGCGCAGCAGGGATTCACAGATTGTGGAGACATATATAGGCCTCACACAGGGCTGGAGAGTGGGAAAGAGATGAACTGATAGAGGAGAGAGAAGGAGCATGCAATAGTTTTCATCTGCTGAAATGTTCAGGCTGATGCTAATACTCTTGCAGAACTACAATTAAAGAAATATGTGAATAGTTCACAGCTGGTCATTTACATATCGCTCACAATAAAGGAGTGTAATGCAACCATGCATCACAATGCATTGAGCATGCAACGATACATTGAACTGATGATTGAATTTCAATTAATAAACAGAATTTAGTAATTCATTATCATTGCTTTTTTTTGAACACAGCTAATTGTTTATCCAAATACACTTCTTGTCTAATTTCAGCTCCAAATCTAATATAAAAATTGTAATAATAACATTTTAGTCAAATAATTTTATTTGAATAACTATAATTAATAAATTATATGTTTATTAATTTATCATATATTCTCAAGCTACTAAAAACTAAAATAACCTAATCTTAAATAAATAAATATTATTATTAATAAATTATTTGTAAACTTTAAAAAAGGACACCAAATACACAAAACCCTCTTTGAAACATCTGGAATGCAAAAGAAGTCAGAAAAACTCAATTCAACTTTAATGTCAACAGAAACTTTTCCTAAAATGTTTTTCGCATTTTTCTCAACTGGTCCCAAATGTTTGGACGTTATTTAAAACACACTCCACAAATGCTCAAGGTCTAGCTAACTTAACTTTATCAAAGCCGCAGAGGATTCAGCAGAACAGCAGAAGAAGTCTTTCTGAGACTGGTTTATAATGTCAGCACCACGGAGAGCTCCTGTTCTTCTGCACATCAGGACCTTGGCAGCAGCGGCTC